>OMKZ01015621.1:0-19711 GCA_900302535.1 Neoniphon sammara | reverse complement strand
TAGAGCGGGGCGGGGTGTGTGTGTGTGTGTGTGTGTGTGTGTGTGTGTGTGTGTGTGTGTGTGTGTGCGCGCGCGCGCGTGTGTGAGAGAGAGAGAGAGAGAGAGAGAGAGGGAGAGAGCAGAAGAAAAGCCAAAACACACATGATGAGACTGGAAATTCAGAGACAATGTCTTTGTTTTCACAAAGGGACTGCCAACTGTTGTGTTCCAAGTTGGTGAGAAGAGATTTCCTTCCTGATGTAATTGGGTGCCTAACTAAGTACTTCCTAAGAATATGAGGGAAACATTTGGTTCATCATAGTATTGGTATTTTGTGTGTATTTTCTGTGCCTGCATGTGTTTGTGTGTGTATGAGAAAGAGAGTCAGAAATACACAATGACAAAGAGAGTGAGATAATCAGCGAAGCAGTGGAGAGAGGATGACATAGATTGCATGCATTTAAGCGCTGTGGTTAGCCAAAAATGACAAACCCATCACTTTCTTGGCAGGCATTTGTACCAATTTTGCATATTCATTACAACTGGGTTTATAGGGCAAGTCTTAGCAGCAAACAATAGACTAATGATGGATGGTGGCCATTAAATCCCTATATAATTCTCTCCCTATAATTAATATTGATTTTAAATCAGTGAGCACACACACATTGTATTGGGCAAAAGTAAGTATCAAAATGTCATGCATATGGCTCCTTCACCCTGGCCAACAGAATTACCGTAATTTACGGAACTTCAGCACCAGGTCAAAATGTACTTTGATTTCTAATATCTTTGGCGCAATGTACAGATACTTCTCAGCGGGGATCAACATTGTTTGAAATGCTAATTTCACTCACATTAAAGGTTAAAGCCATTCCTGAATATTTGTTTTCATTACTGAGCTGAATGACTTGCGCTATAACAGTGGGAGCTGTTCACTCCCGTGGTGCTGAACAAATAAATCAGCTCTATACTGTACATCAGTCATTTAGCAATTTGCATTCACTGGTGTCTCAAATACGTACGTAATAAAAAGTAATCTTAACAAATAGAATAAGTTTCTTTAAACAGCCGATACAGCAAACTCTGACTTCATAATGAGCTCATCGTTTTTCTTCATTAGTCAAGATACCATACACAGTTCTTCCCACCACTCCCCTAATAAACTCTTAATGGTTAATATTAGTGCGTAACCATAACATATAGGTTAAACACTCAAGCAATGAATGATACAGAAGTTGTTGCAGGATGACGGGCAGCGCTGGGGCTTGGTCAGGGTTGCCAACGTTTGAGCGTAATTTCGTGTGGGAGGAGGATGGGTGGGTTTGACTGTATCTGTTTTTTTCTCTCCACACGGTCTGCTGTGTGCAGAGACTGAAGACAAGGCGCAGGGAGCAGCTCACCGGTCCATGTGATGTGGTACCGCTCGGTGAGGGCGCAACAGTAAGCTCAGTTAGTGTCCTCGCATTTTACGCTGCATGGGCAGTTAGCCAAGTGCGCTTTTGCGGGTACCGGTGTCCACACGTTGCCAGCCTCCCTACCTCTCTCCCCATCACCAAAATTTGTGAAGTGGCTGCCTCACCCGGTCGGACCGGAGGCCGTCTGGTCTCTGATCTGGTCCCTGGAGTCACCGGGGACACGACGCGCTCCATCGGGACCAGGCTGTGCGACTCTCGGATCAGACCCGAGCCACCCCGAGCTCTGGCGCTGGAGCTGATGGAGGGAGACGTTATGGACAAGCTGGAGGACATGGCATCTGTGTACGAGTTCGACCCAATTACGGGCAACATCCCCGCCACCAAAGTAGAAATCACCGTGTCCTGCAGGTGAGTGGCTGCGTCCGCGGTGGCCCGCTGGCGCAATCAGGAAAGTTAGGACTGTGAAGATCACATACTACAAAAAGTTCTGGCGGCCCCACCCTTTCTGTGGGGTTTTAGTTTGTTCAGCTGGTATGTTTCGGCACTGACCAGTATAGAGAAGACGATCAAAAGTGAATGGAAACGACGTATTCAGACCGCTAATGAAAAAAAGGCGTATGAAACTCGTTTCGTGTGACCGTGTTAAAATGAAAAGTTCCAGGTTTTGGGTGTGGAAAGAGAGCTTGGTTATGATCTGCCTGGTTTGAGCATATAGCTACTATGGAATGGATCCTCCTTTCAGCAAACTTTTCTAGTCAACGTCGCTGTAGTAAGCTTCGTACCTATTCATTTGTAGAGTGCATTTTCGATTTGTGCCATCGTCTGAAGTGGAGAACAGAGAGAAGCCAGCGCTGACATTCGTAGATGTAAAGATGTGCTTAGAAACTCGGCATTTTGCGTCAATTTTTTTCGTTAGGAGTTAAAGGAAAAAAATGTATGTACTATGGTGTTCACATTACCCTATTACTCATTTTGATGTCAATATGCTGAACGACCAAATGTTGGATGCATGAAATTGGTACCAAAGTGTATGTATGTGTGTGTGTGTGTGTGTGTGCGCGCGCGCACCCGTGCATTAAATAGTTTAATGTGGATGCTTTTATTTGTATATGCATCTTTGCATTGTCTCCCATTCAATATTCTCTCTACAGTTAAACAATATTCAGTGATCATTGTTTATTTGTACACGTTTGACCACATACTTTCAATCCAGCTAGAGGGCTATTTCACATTGAAGCCCACTTTACCCTCACTTAACCACTGCATGCTTCCAATACCAGTGCAGCACTGAAAGCATCCCCCCCTCCTGTGTTCTTTATAAAGTATTGGATGTTAAAGATTTAAAGGTTTACATCACATTCACATATAGTGGCCCTGACCCTGGCCTCAGTCTTTGTCCACTTCTCTATCATCTGTCTGTATAAAGCCATTTCCTTTTCAGAAAGTGCTAAGGAAAAAAAAAACAAAATGCTCTCCCCTCCAAATGAGTCTTCTTGCTCAAGAGCCTGTTCAGTGGGATAAACAGTCACTCCCTCCCTTTTCAAGTCAAGGCTGTGCTTTCAACGCCTTGCCTCTCTCAGACATATGCACTCCGCTGCTCGCATGCGTGCCCCCCAACTCCCACCACCATCACCACCGCTACCACACACACACACACACACACACACAAACACTCTTTTCTGGTCTTTGATGCTGGGTTTTAGGTTGGTGAGCTATCGAGGCAGAGTGAGTTTGAGCTATAACAAGCTGTGTGTGCATTATTGATGGGGCTCCTGACGTTCAGAGAGGCTCGCTGCTGCATCTCTCAGCTTAGACGTAAAAAACCATGCCCTGGCAAGAAAGGGGAGTGTTTCAATTTACTGAATGAACACCCATGTTTGCTTAGATGTGTTAGGTAGCAAATGGGGAGAATGAGTTTAGAGGTACAGAGAAGGGTTAGCAAATTGTTTCTCACCCAGTCAAACCCTTCATAGTTTTTGGAACAATTCACAGCTGTAATGATGTGGAGATTGGGGTTACATGCCTCAGTGATGTGCAATTAGGCACCATTCTGCTAAATAATGAGCCTTATTCTGAAAGTGCTCAGTGATACCCCTCTATAGACCCCCCCATCTCCACAGATAATTTCATCATGGGTGTGTGCACCCATGCTTGTGTGTGTTGGATAAAGGGGGGGAGGAATGCAGATTAGTGGTGCAGATATGTGAAGCAGAGACAAGGATGCAGAGATCACTGCTGTTCTTTGTGGCTGTGTGTGTATATGTGAAAGAAATTTCACCTTAGAAAAGCATAAATTCGGTGTGTGCATGCAAAAAAATTACACTATAACATAAGTAATTATAATTTCATTGAATCGGAATACGCTGGCAACACAAATAAAACGTTATTCAGTGGTTCTGGGTTTGGTGTAATCATGATTGAAGAAGATCCATTTATTTGCTCCCAATTTACAGGAGTCCACAAAATGGCAATGGCAATATTTTCACCTTAACCCGATGAGCCTCAGGGCTGCCTCAAGTATACAAACTGTTTTTCTCCCTAACCCATCATCCTTTCTTCCCTTTGTACACTGCAATTCCTTTGGTGTCACAAGAAATGTTTAATGGCATCTGTATCAGGTGCTCTTACTGCATAAAGTATCAACAGTGATAAATCATTCTGTCACATTCAAATGCATCATTTAACAGTTAGAGGGATCAAAAATGCTCAAAAATTAGCTTATTTTGAATTCCATGTATAGACGCTGGGAAAGTCAGATTGTTATTCAGTAGAACAGACTCCCCGTTGGGTCTTCTTCAGTGTTCTCTTATTGTTTCCAAAACCTCCATGCTATTCTCTCTGGGCGATTACCTCCTGTCACAGGCCCTATGGCATTTGCTTTTGACATCTGTCATTATCAGAAGCAGTGATGACTGATGAAGGGTTGGTGAATGTTGTTGTATTTCCATTGGCGGCTTATGGAAGAATAGGTTATGGAGAGAAATGAAGGTGAGGTGAGATTGAAAACTGTTGATTCCCTCAAATTTCACCGCCAGGTTTTGGGGATATCTGAAAAATGTTCCTAAGGAGTTTGATTTTTATTTGGAGAGCAATCTATTCACACCAAACACTGCAAATGTAAACCACAGTGCCATTCAAATATACATCTTGATCTTGTGTCAACCTTACATTTTTGGTATAAAACTTGAGCAATGAAACTGAAAATGGTTCCTATACCATGCTGGGAATCTTCACTGGTGATGCATTGCTTTTGTTTGCATTATAAAATATTTCATGATCAGCTGGTGTTCTTTGCAACCACATTCACAGAGTTCTTGGGGTATTCTTATCACTGTGCTTACATTTCTCACTGAACATGATCCTCAAAATAATGTATCATTTTCAGTGCATCTGTTTTGTGGGAAGCTTGGCCAACAGGAGGTACACTTGTGTCAGAAATAGAATATGAGTGACACAGTTTGACAGTTCAAAAAAAAAAAAAACCCCAGCAGTTTGTATAAAAAGTGGTGGAAAATGGTTAGGGACCAAAATTCAACCTGAGATTTTTCTTGGACCAATGTTTACACTCCTGCAGGGCTCGTTAGACAACAGCTTGTTTTCCAGGGAGAAATCAAGGGGGAGGGGGAGAGACATGATCGGAGGAAAGGGAAGCAGAGGCTTTAATTCTACAGCCACAATGCCCAGCCACAGTCTTTTGCTCAGTCCTTTGTTCATGCCTTTCATGCTAATCACAATCAACTTGAGGTCAGTCATCCTTTTTCCATTCCACTGTTTAATATGTTCAGTCAATCCAACCAATGTAAGGTAGTACTCTTATCTGTAGCCCACAGCCTCTCACCAGGCCTCCCAGCATTTGGGGACTTCTTCCTCCTGCTGGTGAGAGTGAGACTGGTGAGAGGCTGTTTGGCTTTTATACTGAAAAGTAGGTCAGTCTGTGCAGGAGCACCTCAAATGCAAAGTTAGGGAGAAGCTGAGGGATGCCATTGATTATCAGTGAGCTCAGTTAGCTCAGTGTGTGCTACACTGGTGGCTGTCCTGCTGCTGAAGCCTTTTTGCAGCCAGTGCAGCAGAGCTACATCTTAAAACTGGACCTCTGATTTGATTTGAAGTCCTGATTTCACCTTGAGGCTTCTAAGGACCGTGAACTTTGGACTCTTGGTTGGTCCATAGCTTAGATTAAATCAAGGGGTGACTCAGCTTTCAGTGTAACTGCTCCTAGATATTGGAAAAGATTTCCACTAAGCATTAGAATTGCTAAACCTGTCACTATAGCAACGCACTCATTTTTACAGAATTATACCTAATAATGGTTATGTTGCGTTATAAAAGGAAGAAACAATGTCTGATGTCTCCGACTAGACACTTCAGAGCATCTGTGCCAGTTGTATAAGTAATGTTTATTAATGTTGCTGGCCTTTAGATGCATCTCCAAGGAGCTGATTGGATATCAGGGGTCAGCCAGGGTGAGCTATGACCACCAGCAATCACTGGGTCAAAGTTCAAATGGATCAAACACAGCAGTAAAACCAATTAAAGCATGGGTGGCTGGTACTTCTTTTAGAGAGCGACACCTAATCTATAAGCTTTACTAAGGTGAAGATGGATGTTGTACCTACTAGCCAGGTTTCATTTTAGTTGGTGGCTTCTGCTAAAGGGTACAGTAATGATCACCAATCCTCCCCTGAACTAAATCCTGTTCCTTTAGTTACTACAGAGCTCCATTACAGTGGGGATGCGGACTTGTTTCCTGACACAGGCGTTGTATGTATTACTGTGATTATTTTCCTGAGCTAAACGTCTGGATACTCTGAATTTGCATACAGACTTGTGCTTATGAGTGCAGTAGTTGCAGCATCTGATAGGTTTCTTCACGGATCTGGGACAGATATGAAAGCATCTCACAGAGTGTAGAGAAGCCCTAGGGAGATGCACAACAGTACTCTCATTTCCCTCACTCTATCGCATCACATCTCTCCAGGTTTGTGCACTTATGGTGTGAATTTACTGCACCACGAGCATCTTCAAAGTCACCATATAAAGCATATGCTGGAGAAAACATGAAGCTTAGCCTTGCAAACTAAGAAGTAATTACCTCCACCACCACTGAGAAACTAAGAAGAAAAAAAAAGACACACACACACACACACACACACACACACACACATATGCACACACAGAGTCATCATTTGGCTGGCATTATATCCTGCCTATTAGGGTTTTTTAGCATGATGAACTGGGCATACTGCCCACAATAACTGACTTTAGCTGGTTAGGGAGAATTACATATGGAGAGAGAGAGAGAGAGAGAGAGAGAGAGAGAGGCAGCGAGAAAAAAAAGATTAGCAGATTAACAAAGACAGACACAGATGCAAAGCATATAGAGGGAAGCATATTAGTGCAGCATCCTTGTCATATTTCTCATTTACATGGTAACTGCAGGAGAGAGATGTGGATTCAATGAGATGTGCAACAGAGAGACAGGCAGAGAGAGAGAGAGAGAGAGAAACCCAGAGACAGTATGATAGTAATGTGAAATTTCTGCTCTTTGGAAATATAATTTATTTATTTATTTATTTTTATCACCAACAGAACAGAGGTTGCAGTCAGTGACATGTCTGTAAAATATGAGCACAAACAGTAAATTAGAGGGGAAAAAACATTAATGATCTTTCAAAATAATCCCAGGCCTCAGGTAAAGCACAATCACTTTACACTTGAGGACAGTAGCAGCTACACCTACCTGGGCTTGTTGATAAATGCCTCAAGAAAATTTAATTTGGTAACACAGGCGCTTCATGATAAAACCGTCAAAGGCTTCTACGGCATTCCAAAAATAATTTCGAAATTTCGTCCCCTCATAATAATATTATAAAAACTGTTATTTTTCCAGTTTTACTTAATGGAAGTAAAATTTGGTGACAACAGCCATTGACTTTCAAAAACTCAGGGATAAACCCAAGGATAAAACACCCTAACCCTAACCCAGAAGTGTCAGTACCTAACAAATTACTCAAATATGTTATTATCAAATATTTTTCAAAAGTTTGTGACAGATTCAAGGATGTTTAAGCCCCCACAGATTGAGAAGAAATTGCCTTGCTGCAGAGATTTAATTTATGGCACAATTTGAGGATTAAAAACAAAGATAAATATTAACCAGAATTCTATCAGAGAGAATCAGAGAGAAACCAGAGAATGTAAAATCCCTGAATGACATTGTTTTGGGTGTTTTAGTGTTTATTTTTATTTATTTTATTCTGCTGAAGTGCATCCATAAACATTCTCATTATTCCTTGGTAACAGAGGAACACTTATCATACTAATAAAAGTCATAATGGTCATGGGCAAAGAAAGTAAGGAAGTAAATCTTTTTTTTGGAAGGGAGATCAGAGTAAAGGAAAGGGCTGCAACAGGAGAAGAAAAAAAGGTGTGTGTGTTAGAGCGAGAGAGAGAGAGAGAGAGAGAGAGAGAGAGAAAGAGAGAGTGAGAGCGCATAGGTGAACAAACTACTTCCTTTACCTGCTTGCTCTTTTCTTCCATACCACAACACAAGGCACATTATTAGACACTGCTCCCCTATATACGCTATACTGAAACACACACACACACACACACACATATGCATGAGTGATGAAACCCATCTACTCAGTAAAGAAGTGCATTCTGCTTACAGAACATGCATTAGGATTTTAGTGCAATATCTTCATTGGGAGGAGTGATTTTTTCTCCTTGAAGTCACTAAGAGAATATTCCTTTTCTGTTTAGTTTTCTCAATGCAGAGAAATGGTGTCAGTATCTCGCTTTGTGCAAAGTACAGTGTTATTTTTAAGAAGCGGCGGGGCTGTAGCTCTCTAACACTTGCAACACAAAAGGTGTGTGTGCCTCTCTCTTTCTCTCTCTATCTCTCTCCAGAGATGTGCTGCCACAGAATTGGCCTCTTGGGGGCCATCATTTGGGGGACAATTTAAAAGATCGTATGAAACTAGGAGGCGATGCATATTGCATGTGCATCAGAGTGAGCTGTTTCTGCCTACGGACCTGTTTTTAGTGTTTCTGCCTACAAGACTGCATTGATCTACAGCGAGCATAATGCCACTGTCAGATGAAAACCGTCTATCTCCAAAATGTCAAATTTTCAGCAACTAACAAAAAATTTAGCTTTGTTTTAAGGCTTTTCAGTTTATTCAATGGGCTCTGCAAAGGTTTTCCTCAGCCCAAGGGTTGTGCAACTTTCTCAGCCTTTAAAAGAACATGAAAATCATCTCAACTGCATGTGCGAGGTTTTCATCCAGCAGCACGATATGTAGGCGTGTGCAGAAATGTCTGTGTCTGCATACAAAAGATATTTTGAGACGTTTATAGCCTGGAGCACTCCGTTCTGGCACAATCAATCACTTACTATTGTCTCATCAAATTGATATACATAGAGGGCCAACACCTTGGGTTAGCATGTTACAGGAAGATTAATAAATAATTTCTGAGTACCATTTACTGCCTTTCACCACTCAAAGCTTTTCTTTGCCTTTTTAATGCCTTTCTTAATGCCCTGGGTGCACTGATGGACAGACTCTGACTAATGCTTTGACTAAATCAATAATGTGGACTGTGGGTGTACTTAAAAGATTGTCAATGTGTATATGTCAAGAGAGGTTGACATATGCAGCTCCAAATTGTAGAAATCTGCTCTCTATAATATTCTCCTGAATGAAGGGTTCATTGCAGGGGATTTTTTTGTATTGATAAAAAGTAAAATGTCAGCGATGTTCTTCCAAGATGCACTCAACAAGAGGCGGGACCGACAAGAAGACAATGTTGTTTTGAACTTCTTTTTTCTTTTTTGTTGGTTTAAGTGCAGAGTCACACCAACACAAGGGTGCTGATTTTACCCATCAATCCCTGCCCTACACCCGATAATCCCCTTGAGCCCTGACAGGAACCCCGTTCAGTTGTCAGCGTCTTCACCCAGCAATGGCTATAATCAGCTCTGCCAGCTCAGTTCCTGAGAATTAGCTGTCTCATTCCCATGGCCATTATGTTTGTCCATCCTCCATGCATGTTTCAAGCCAGTGTCTTACTGCAGCTACACTTGGGCAAGAGAATCTCCTGGAAATGAATAGAGACCTGATTAGGCTGTGGTAGACACTGACTGAACATAAGTGATGTTAAGTCTGAAGGAAGAAGTCTAGCGCTCTCTGAGAGTGTTAATGATGGTTCACTGTCACGCTGGCTTTAGTGGCTGAGAGGCTGAAATGGGGCTTTGATCTCTGCTTTCTGGCTGACAGGCTGGCTGGCTGACTGGCAAGAGCGGAGGAGTCATGGGAAGACAAAGTCAGAAGTTGCTGGTGAAGGACTTGGGAATTAGTTGAAACCATTCCCTCTCTGTCTTTCTCTCTCTCTCTCTCTCTCTTTCCTCTCTTTCCTAAATAGCTAAATATAGTGTGACAAATAAACATGAAAAAGGGATAAATTGAATTTCAGTTTCAGTTTAGGGATGGGCTCTGTGGGCTTGGTGTGGGGCTGAGAGCTGTGAAATGTAACCTTTGCTTGTTGAGCAGAAGACTCAGGTTGTCTGGATGGCAGCTCTGCCAGTCAAAGTCATGTTTACACAAACACAACAACGCTAAAATGAAGGGTTTTGTTTCTCAAAGTTATATTCATTTTGGAAAAATAATGCATCCTACCTCATTTCTATCACTGCTATTAAAAAGTGCATTCATTCTCTAAATAGTATGTACGTTTTTTAATATGCAAAGGCAGTTAGTGTTATCTAAGAAAGAATCATTTCCAATATGAACTTTTGTTTATTAGATATTTGGCTGCAATGTTTTCAATGTTTTTTTTTTTCTTTTGACAGCCTTAATGACGGTATTTTATAAAGCAACTGCAAAACTTTTCTTTTAACCTTTTTGTTCTGTGGAAAATCTTAAGATAAATTACACTGTAGTGATGTTTGTGCACGTTCGTGTTAAAAGAAAAAAATAAACATCAGAGAAAATTTTATCATTGTTCTTTTCAGTGTTATTACAGGCGCAGTTAGCTTTATTTGTGATTGGTAAAGAATCAGTGTCAAAGCACTATGTGCATTGGGAATGTGGCAGAAACACTGAAACAACACCTGAAAGAGTGCTGTTTGACTTTTCTATGATGTAAACAGAGAAGTTGCTGCAAATGTTTGAAAAGAGAAAGAGGTGTCCTTTAATATCAACAAGATCAAAATGATGGCACCAAATATTTCCAAATGTTGCATCAAACCAGGCCTGTGTGAAATTTAAAATGTGTGTCATAGTAACACATTGCAACAAAACAACTGCAAACTACTATTTGCATTTCCTGTGATGAATACATTTAAAGCAGGCGCATGAATACATACTGTTTATGCATGAAAAAGCAGGCCTCATATCTGTTAATCTTAAATAGGCTGCAGATCAGTGCTAGAACAGACAGGGGAAAGAGGAGAGCTGACACATGATCATATGACTGGGGTCTCCCATTTTCTTCTCTGTCTTAACATTTTCTCAAACAGAAACTGATGAAAGTGTTCTACCCGACTACAGTGACTTTTGTAGCATGAATTGATTGATCTGGCAGCTGGTGATCTTGACAAACAGAGCCAAGACCCCCATTTCTGGAAGCTCTTTAAGTCAACATGATAGAGGAGCTCACAGCAAATAGCCTTAGTCTGTGGGGAAAACAGAGGCTGTGGTGCTTCAGACATATGCTATCTATGTGTACACTCCATGTCAGCTTGTTATCCATGTGTGCATTTGTATATCATAATCTGTGCAACGCTCACTAAAGTTTAGTATACTGTAGCTATTGATAGCAGGTGTGATATGTGTGAAATTAAATCGCCTTTGTCAGTGAAATGCCTTTAACATAACAGCTTATGTGACATTCAACTGTGAGTTTTATTTTTATGTCGCCTCTCATTTTGTCAGAGCAGGTGTTACTTTTTGGAAATGGTTGATGTCTCAAACTTTGAAAAGATTCCAAAGTCATCTCAGGGACATAGCTGCCAAAGACTCCTTTTTTTTGCCTGATATCCACAGGTAAACATGCAAAAATATACTGTGCGCTCAAACAATAAGCATCACAGTAGTGCAATAAACAAGACAAGCGCATGGAAAGTCATTTAGCTGTGTGAATTGCCTCTATTGTCCCCTGGTAGGAGCATCTGTCCTTGGCATATGTGATGGAGTAATGGGAGCTTAATAGCTCCCAGTCAGAACTATTGAGCTAGGTGAGTCACAGCTGTGGACAGCAACCATCACTTGGCAGTTTAAAAAGATAGGCTTTTTTGTCCTCACTGGGACTTCAACCACTTCAAGAGATGCATCCTAATCGAATACAATGAGCCAGTTTCTTTTGAATCCCATGCCAGTGACGGCCAAAATAGAGATGATGGGGTGTACTTCCAATCACTGGTGGAGTGTAACAGGAACAGCAAATCAGAGTCTGCTTTCAGCATGCCAAGACAAGATAAAGTCTTCTTTTTCTGATGTATTTTGGTAATGGCATCAAGCTGATTTGGACAAATTTACCAACGTGGTGAAAGCAGTCTGAGTGTTTGGAGCTAAAAATTCAAACAAAACTATTTATTTCTTTTGAGCTCCAGCTAATTAGCTCAGCTCCAGATTGTGGCCTCAGGTTAGATCTGCCTGTGCTTCTCCCAGTGAGCATCTGATGGGGGGAAATGAGTGGAAACTTAGTCCACCACAAAGCCTCTGAGCTCTCAACAGACCAAAATGTCATGTGTCCAGTTTTGTCTCATCATTTCAGATGTTTTCAGGTGCTGCATGCAGGATCTTTAACAGACAAAACAAGTGTCCACTTCAGTTCCAGGAATCCCAGTGAGCAGCACTCAGGAGGGAGGCATGGCTTACTATCTCACTTAACAATCCAGAGACGGACACTGTGCATTATTTATAAACTGAAAGCACAGTATTAATTTGGGACATCACTTTGACAGTAATGGCTTCATGTGTAGGGATAGAGTATGCATGCAATTCATTCGAAATCATGACTCATTTGAAAATCCTACCTCTCAATCATTTAAAACAACTCTCTGTACCAAAAGCTTTGTTAGATATCATTCCTGACTTGGAAATGTCTTCTCCCAATAGCATTATTAATCTCACATCCTGAAGTAAATTAACAAGACAACTGAGACTGAGAAAATGAATGAAAAGTGATATAATTGCACTCTGAGTTGCACTCTGAGTTGAGCACGTGTGGCCTGGCTTCATACCAAATTTATGGCAGATTCTCTCAACCGTGGCCCAGTCAGCATCTTAAAACAAGTGATGGTTGAATTCACACTTTAGAGTAGATGTGAGATTGTTCACTCATTCTGGGCCCACGGTGCTGTTTTGGCTCTGGCACCATGCCCCCCAGTGGAGGAAGGGATTATTCGGCAAGACAGTCCTGTGTGGTACGGCGAAGCAGGAGGTGTGTGAAATGTGCGTGGGTGAGATGACTGGATTTGATTATAGAGCTGGTATCAGCCTCAAGGATAATGGATAAGTGAAAAGTCTGTATGTGTTTTGTGTGTGTGTTTGTGTATTCGTGTAAAATGTTCTCATGAATGTATAAGCAGTACTCTATATGATGGCATTCACTATGGTTTAAAACAATTATTGGGATTAGACTATGTTTGAAAAATCTGTAAACAATACCATATATGTCAGCTTGCAAAAAAACAAACAAACAAACAAAGAAATAAATAATTAACAGTGATCCCCTAGTCAAGTTGTTATTTTATTGTCACCATTGTGTAATACTGCTCATTCAAACCCCTCTCTAAAAACCACTACTCTGTTTAAAATGTTAAGATTAGGCAAGTAAAATAACATCACTCATATTTAGGGTTGAGATTTGGGTGATGGTTTAGTTTTTGGCAAAGATTTCACCTCATGTTCAAAACATCATTTGTTGGATGTGGATGTGTCATTCAACAGCCTTCATTTATCCAACCAAACTTTTGCTGCAAGCTTTTGGTGTGTTTTTGTTTGTTTGTTTGTTTGTTTGTTTGTTTGTTCATAGAATTTGAATTTGTGCATGTGCCATGACTTCAGACTGGTGCAGATTGTGCATGTGGATGCCAGTGAATTTTGTGCAGGAGAGCTGAAGCAGCTCATTAAAGACTATTTTCTCAGAGGCAGGCAGGCAGCGGATGGACATCCAGCCAGGAGATCCTCACTCTACGTTTGCAGTGACCCACTTTACTGAAACAATCAAATTTTACATCAACCTACTTTCAAGAAAATTCTTAACGTCTTCTCTCAAGGCATTATTTTTACATTTTCGGGTCACTTTCATTCCAGGATTTTTGTCAGCTGAAGATTCTTGCCATATCTTCTTTTACTCCTAAGCAGATCTGAAAATACTGGAAGATGTAACGACAGGGTTGCAGTTGTTACTGGGGAACTAAAAGAAATACATTCTACATTACTCCTAACTTTTCTTAAAAGTAATGAATTACTAGGCTCACTTGTATTCATTGGACCAACAACTGCCGATGTACTGTAGCCGGCATTATCAGCAGAAATAGTGTAACAACAGACAAAAAATGATGTTGGCTAATTTATGTGCACTCTACTCTTAATTTTGATGTTTGAATTAATTGAAAATAGAATAACATGAATTGAAAAATAGAAATAGAAATAGAAAAACATGAATTGAAAATAGAATAAGACAACTTCTGTTGATATTACACCAATAAATAGGCTGACAATGCTTAAAAATGTGACGCAAGTAACAACAGATGAGTATCTGTGTTGTGATCACTGAAACTGGAACAGCAGTGGCTTACATGACACGGCTACAGGAAAAAGAAATGTGACTACAGGAAGGCATTAGTTACCCAAAGTGAAAGGGGTTTCTGTCTGGACCTCACACAGGAGGACCATCCACCCCTGCACATCACATCATTACACATTTTTAAAAAGAGACAGCCAGTCTCCTTTTACCTGAAAACTTTAAAACAGAGCAAAGAAATAAAACATTCAATAACTTTATTTATTAATGCTGACACTGTATGTACATTTATGAGGTGGCACCTGTACAGAAATCTGTTCATAGAGAAATTAATGATGCAAACTATACATAGTGAATGAACCGGGGTTTGCCGGGGTCCTAACCGTATGTAACACTGCCCGTCAACTGACCTCCTTTGACTTGGGACATGGCATAGTCCAGCGCTGTTGGGAATTTTGTGATGATCCCGAGTTTCCCTGCCAGCTTACTGTGTCTGGCTGGCAATCTGAGCGGGAATCTCCCCAGAGGAAGCCCTGGCCTGAATAATTCAACAGCTGGTGGGAAAAACGATCCAGCCTGGTTCAGCCATCGATCTGACAGGAAAGCAGTGGCAGCATTCGGGTTTGGGCTCAGACAGCTGAGGCGAGGGAGACAACTTTATGTATTAATTATTACTGCTGTTGTAACAATTTTGCTATAACTGGTGTACTATGAATGAGAGGACACTGGTTTTAGCATAAACATTGCAATATGCGGATGTTCACATTATGATCATATATCATAATACATGTATATCATATATCACTATTATTATAATTAGCCATGTAATAAAGAAAGCAAAAGACAACAAGACAGCAATAAGATCTGGGAAAATGATGAAGGGATGGTTGAAGGTTTTTTGATACCTCATACTATTTTTAATAACACTCTGCTACATGTTGTAGCCAATACTCTTTTCCTCTCTCTCCCTGCGTCTCATTACCATCTTAAAAAGAGATTGCCCTCCTGCCTCCTCTTCCCCATTTCCATCTAACGCTCCCTCTTCTCCTCCATATTACCTCTCTTCTGCCTCTCCCATCTGTTCGCTCTTTCTTTTTTCATCTTCCACCTCTATTTTCCAACTCTCCCTGGGCTCCTCAAATCTCTCTACCTTGTTCTTCCCTCCTCCTTCATCTGCACTTCCCTCCTCCCTCACTCTATCGTCCACATGTTCCTTCCCTGTTTCCCCCCTTCTATAACTACTTATTCCCTTCCTCTCCTTCCACTCTTATGCTTTTCCGCCCATGAGGTGTAAGGACAACCTTCTGGTTAAAATCCATCCTAATTAAAATGGCCTTGAGTGAAACACCCATTTCTGCTCTCCTTTGGCGACACGTAGTCACTGGTGGATAAAAATCCCCATTCTTCAAAATGTCAAGTATTCAGGAGACAGAAAAAGCAGCCTTGTTTTTAGCATGACCACCATGGTAGATGGTAGAATTTCTCAAACCACAGGAAACAGGTCACAGGAAACGGTTCACCTGAAGAGGAAACATCAAAATCATTAAAAGTGTGTATGTGTTATTATTATTATTATACATTGTGTATAATAATGTGATTTGTTAAATTTAAAAAAATCGGTCCCTAGGTTCCACATTGTATTGTCTTCTCTGTTTCATATCTCTTCTCAACACATTCTTTGCCTCCACACTCGTATCAAGAACAGCACATCTTCACGACATTAAACCTAAGGGTGATTGAAGACTTGGAGCTGAATATCAGCAATTCTCATTTCCCCGGCAGATGTGTTCTACATTCAAGTGTGTGTGTGTGTGTGTGTCAATGTGTGTATCGGTATGTGTGTCTGTGTATCTGTGTATGTGCCTTTGGGGCATAATCAATCAAATTGTGTGCGTAAGCACCTCTTGCTTGTCTCATGTTTAGGTGGGAGTGAGCCTTTCTCATAACTCACAAGGCAAATCCTGTTTTGTAAATTGCTGCTGGTTGGAGCTGGCAGCTGAGGCCATTGATCAGAGATCTAATTGTAAGGCAGCAGCAGTTACCTGCCGTTATTCAGAGGTGTGTGGTCCTCAGAGGTGGAGGATGGAGGGTGGGATGGTTTGGATAAGACAGTTGAATGTTTGCTGTGATTGATTTGTTGTGTTAATATGTGCTCTCAGCTCATCTGTAGCCTACGCTGTGGATCTCATTTAGGCAGCAATGAAAGGTGCCAACTACTGTACCAGCACTAGGTATATGGAAACAAATTGCAATGAAAAAGCTTATATGCTAGCCCAGAATTTCAGTAGCTTTAAACATTACATCAGAAAAATATTTACAAATCCAGCCCATAAAAGAGAGGAATCAAGTTGTGTTGCAAATGGTCAAATTTTATTTGCTGGCACATAATCTTGCAGAGGTGCTTTTTGCGTAATCCATTTAGCTCCATTGCAGTTGTACCCGTCTTTGTAGACTCAAAAAGCTCTATTTCCTTCTTTCTGGCACACACACACACACACACACACACCAACAATAAAACAAGAGGGGGAGAGTGAACTGTGATGCAGTGTGTGTGCAAGGCAGAGGTCAAGCAACAAGCCCCGCCTGTATATGGCCTGTGTAGCATGAATACATTCATGCAACACCCACCAACTGCCCTCCTGGCTCTAG
Source organism: Neoniphon sammara (assembly GCA_900302535.1). Lineage (NCBI taxonomy): Eukaryota > Metazoa > Chordata > Actinopteri > Holocentriformes > Holocentridae > Neoniphon > Neoniphon sammara. The sequence continues at coordinate 2,912 of OMKZ01015621.1, read as the reverse complement.
AAAAATTCACCCTAGCTGTAAACATTTCACCCTCAGGCCACACAGGCAACTTTTTTCTTAGATGCACATTTTCAGGGCATGTCATGCTGGAAACAGCATTAAGTGTGAAACACAGTGGTTGTAGTGTGTTGGCTACAGGCTATGCTGATCATCATGTAATCACAGGAAGCAGTGTCTAAATAATTCTGATCCATTTCTCAATCAGTGCCAGCTGCGGGCAGAGCTTTCAGTTTACAATCTAATATAACTATTGATGTGTTTAATAGGTACACTACAGAGCAAATGAAACAATCCACTTGAATACCAATTCATATTTTATAACTGAGGAGTGTCAGTGTACAGCATATCCATTAATGCCAGTGAAGTTCAAAATCAAAATCTATGAGCCCCCGAAGATTCACTAATTAGCCCATGGCAGCGTATTTATGCTGACTTGTACAGTACTCCAAGTGAAGAATCTAATCAACTCTTAATTTCCACATTTTGAAACGCCTCTTCAAAAAGAACTTTTCATCCCTAGGTATTCATCATCCTTTTCTCAGCCCGCACTCAGAGCAGTTCAAGCTGCTGCACCGAGAGCTGAGGAACCTCCTGCAGGTTAGAGGGAGGAAGCTGTCTAATTATTTTGGTTTGTGTCAGATCCCCTAAATAAAGTCAGCTATGTCTGTCTGTCTGTCAGTCGAACAAGAGTTTGTTTGTTCTCTCTGTGCAGGAGGGACTCCGTTATCGTCGGTCTATTTCTGATCTGTTCTCTGAGGACATTATCTTTCTCCCTCACTTTCTCTCTCTTGCAGTTACGGCTTCACTTTCTGTTGTTCTCTTTCTCTCTATCCATCTAGCTGCATCTCTCTCTCTCTCTCACACACACACACACACACAAACACACAGCTACACACATATTCACTGACACACGTACTTTCTCCCTTCTTTTCTTGCTCTCGCTTTCGATTTCTCTCCTACATTCGCATTCTCTTGCTTTCCCTAATTCCCTTGTGCATAGAGACATACATACCAAAATCCTGCCCCCGCTGCCTCCATGCATCTCAGATCCTTTCATAATCTCATTTACATAAGGGGAAGTTGTGTTTCAGGAAGTTAGTTTTGAAACCCCTCCAGTATTGCCAATCCCTTTGAAATTGATTATGTAACACTTAATGCAAATCTGGTGACACATTTTAAATATTTCATCATGTCATATCAGCAGTTGTATGATGTTATGCCTAATGCCTGGGTTAAAAGTTTATTCCTGTTTTCTAAGGCATATTTAAGGTTCTTTTTAATAGGCTAAGATCTAATTTAAAAAAAAAAAATCCTGTGTACTGCGAGCTGAATCATTGAAGCAAGTTTCCCAAATTTACTAAATATGGATCGGATTTTCTCAGCCTAGGTTTATGTTTCATTTTTACCTTGCTCTGCAAAATAGTGCCCTCAAAAAGTCAGGGAATACACTTTAGTAAATTCTCTCAAGCTTCATCCCTATTCACTGAGATTAGAGCTTTGCTGAAAAACAGATATCACCATGATACTATCAGATGATTTTATATTGTTTAATTATAATTACAACAATACACAGTCCTGAGGAGCCACTGACTTCAGGTCATTTTTAAAGTTACTGCTGGTGTAAGACAGTATAAGACAAACATCTAACTATAAATGGAGGAATCTTGCCTGTCTGTCTGTATGTCTATCCTTCAATTTCCTCAACAACCGATTCATTCATCCGATTGACTTCACACTTGGCGGATGTATTGCTGAGGTCCCAAGGAAGCGCAGTGTCGAGCGTGAAGTTTCTTGGATGAGCCGTTTGAGAAAGCTGCAAAAGTACATGTGAACTTGTGCGCTATCACCAAGGGACTAACATTATCGGAGCAGAGCAGCGAACTCCAGCAGTAACAAACAACACTGACCAACACAAACTGCAGCTTCCAGAAAGCAACAGCGCCTGTCTGCAGCCTTGGAGCCCCAGCAAGCCGCAGTGAAAGGACCCCTTTTCCCCCACATTAAAACACTACATGGCTATATTTGCCAGGAAAGGAGATTAATGTTAGGCTGGCTTCACACAATGCAACTTCCATGCAATCAGTTGCAGGTTGCAAATGAAACTTTTTTTGTTGCCATGTCAACAAACCCATATGGAACATCCCAAATGAAGATGCAAACCGAATTCATAATTTTCATTGGATGGCTCGCCTGGAACTCCAAGTTGCATGGAACTGAAGTTGCATTTCAGCTGCACCATGCAAAGCCAGCCTTAGGGTTATGGTTAGGGTTAAGGTTTAGAATGGGCATAGCTATAAATTTTAACCATGTTCATCACAGAAAAACAAAGGTCCTCTCGCTGCAGGTGCCTCTTGCTGCAGCTCCAAGTCTGCAGACAGACCCGTCTCTTGCTGGACTCATTTGAATACCATCAGCACCTTTGCAATAAACCACTGGAGTTTTGAAGTATAAAGACGGCTTGTATCTGTATGCATGGTGGAAGCTGAGGACTTCATTTGTTGGAAGGTTTATTAAGATTAGATTTTTGGTGAGGTTTGCTTGTAAATTTAGGGCAGGACCGCTGTTCACTTGGGGCGGGTGTGTAGGAAGGCATATGTTATGGGGGTTGCACTCGGCACAGGATAATAAAACGATTGCTTTGATGAGTTTTTGTTTCAGCAGACCTAGTTTTGAATCCACCCATTTGGGCTTCTGCTACAGTAGGAATGTGGTGGTGTTTGATGCCCCAGTTAATGCAGCCCTTTGTCATGCCTTTCTCCTCCTTCCTGTTTGAACGGCTCCTTCAACTATGCTGGCAGGTGTCTTTACAGTATCTCTCTCAGTCTGTCACTCTCTCTTTCTCTGTTTGTGTGTTTGCCCACGTCTTTTGTATGGATCTGTGTGTGTGTGTGTGTGTGTGTGTGTGTGCCTTT
>OMKZ01015620.1:0-10907 GCA_900302535.1 Neoniphon sammara | reverse complement strand
GTTAAATAGATAAGCACTTGCACTTCACTGTAAACTTTCTTAATAGACTGTGATGATATGTGCATGTTTGTCTGTTTTTGACCTTGAATGCTCCTCGTACTGCTTGTTATTGTGTTGATCTTGGACTGTGAATCATTTTCCTTCTGGGATTAAAGTTTGAATTTGCACTTGATTGAACAGTTCCTGAAAGTGTGTATCCAACCCTGAGAATGACTTGGTTAGATGTCTTAAGGGAAAATCATTTGCTACCATACATGGTAACTTTAGAAAGTTGTGTTCACAAAGGAAATTCTAAAAAATAATTCATATTTGCAGTGGGGATCAAGTAAGAAAGCTGTCTTCACCAGATTCTCAAAATCCAACCTAGTTCGTTGTTGTACAAAGTTGATATCAGATAAAAAAAAATTTGGTCACTCAAAGGAATTTCCTGTTTCTCTTCCTCTCCCTTCTCTTTTCTCTTTCTGTTCCTTTCTCTCATTTACTCTTCCCACACTTACGGACTTATTCAAATGTGCGTGCGCGCACACACACACACACACACACACACACACACACACACACACACTCCATCACCACCAACACTCTTCACTTCTTCCTCTTCTAGATTTTCAGCAGAGTTTGACTTCCGCACCTACGACCCTGAGGGGGTGATCTTCTTTGCTGGAGGTCACCTAAACAGCTCATGGATTGTGCTGGCAATGCACCATGGGAAGCTGGAGCTGCAGTTGAAGTACGGCACAGTCAGCAGGGTCACCAGCAGCGGTCCCATTGTCAATGACGGCCAGTGGAGAAAGGTTGGCGGCTTCTTTTAGGGGTCAATATTCTGTTACAGGGGTTCCCAAACTTTTTCAGATCAAGGACCACCCAGACCACAAACCCAATTTAAAAACAGTTACAATTTTATTCTATGGAACCTTTTTTGATGAGATTAGATATTACTTGGTACACAGTTTTTATAATTGTATATTCTATAATACAATGTCTTGTTTTCTTTCCAGATCTCGGTGGAGGAGCAGGGGCGGAGCCTAGTGATTAAGATTGACAGGGAGGCAGTAATGAAGATTGCAGTTAATGGAGATCTGTTCACACTTAAGAAGGGCATGCATGAACTCAACCTGACTGTGGGAGGAGTTCCTTTCAAAGAGGACGGCCTTGTCAATCAGGTGTGTGTGTGTTTGTGTATGTATGTACGTATGTTTTCTTGAATATATTTCATGGTTCATACAGACATGAAAAACCTGTAAAAGTCAGTAAAGAATACTCTTAATTAAGTCATTTGTTTGTTTATTTATTTGTTTGTTTATTTATTTATTTATTTAACCCGTGTGGTGACACAATTTCTGATATGAGCCGATCAATTTTTTTCATTCTGGTGAAGAAAGTTAAAAATAGGTCTGCGAGTAAATACTGTAAACATTTTTGGTCAAACCAATTACAAATTGTGTTGCTTCAGCTTGGACTGGAATTAGAAAATGAAAAAAAAAAATCTAGATGTACTAGATGCATGTCTGTTACTTATTTGTTCTAGAGAGACTGATGTACAGTATTAAAATACAGACAAAGTTTCACAGTATATAGTGTCAAAACACCTTTTCATTAAAAATTTGTTCCTTTTGGTCATGGAAATTAAGTTTAAAATGTATGGAAAAGTGATGGAAAAATCATTGATAGCCAGTAGTAAAAAAGTGTGTAAATGTTGATGTGTGGAAGGTTTATGTTCTATGTATTTATCCAGTGTTGCTGTGGTTGTTGTGTAGGTGAACCCCCGTCTGGATGGCTGTATGAAGGAGTGGCGGTGGTTGACGGGTGAAGATACCTCCATACAGGAAACCATCCGCTCCAATGACAACATGCAGTGCTTCAGTGCTGAGGACCCTGGGGCGTACTACCCTGGCATGGGCTTCGCTCTCTTCAACATCAGCTATGGTGCGATGTGTGTGTGTGTTATAGATAGCATTTCCGGGGCTTGCATAACTGTGATGTTAATTGCTGCTTGGAGCAAGTTTTAGGTCAGTGTTGTATTTGTTTGGATGAATGTAAGTTGCAATCTGTCATCGCCTACACTATGTTTGAACATAAAGTGCATAACCTCTTATCTGTCCTTATCACATCACAGAGTCCCAGAACCTGAGTGTCCAGCTGACCCTGCGTCCAACTTCTGCTATTGGAGTGCTGTTTGCTCTTGTTTACCAGGACAGTGTTCCTCTCTCCATTGCTTTGGCTGACTATCATCCTGGTACTGATGAGTGGCGAGATGTAAGTACATTGCATGGGTGCCTCTGGGTATACTGTAATACCACAATCAGCCTAAGAGCAGTTTACATTTGTTAGAAGACAGATGAGGCCATTTTGACACTGGCACTATATGATTATTAGAAAAAAGATTGATGCAGTGTGTTTGTCTGAACTGAACTCCTGTGTGTTTTCAGTTTGTTCTGGTATCAGTGGGTGATGTCATCATCGCCAGCGCTCCGGCTCCCCTGTGTGACGGTGAGAGTCATGTGATCCAGGTGGTAATTGGAGGCAACCAGACCCTGTTGCTGGTGGACGGCCAATCTGGACGTAGTGAGGACATCCAAGATCCAGTTGACCTACAGTCACAATCCAGCACCTTTATAGGAGGTCTCCCTGGTGAGTGCACACCCCTTTACTCACACGTTGTGTAGGGTTTCCCTCAGGAAAGCTGTTAGTGGGCACTAACTAGAGGGCGCTGTTTGACTACCAGGTGGGAAAGTGAACAGAAGCAATTTGCAATTTCATACTCAATAAGCCAGTAGAAGAATCTCAATTAGGGCTGGGCAGTTTGGACATATGGATATGATGACCAAGCAGTTACAGGCAAAAGCTAGAACAGTCTAATAAGCGCAGAAACTTTTGTTTTCAAATTACTGTGCACCATTTCATACAGCCAGCCACTACAGTGATCCCTGCTTTAGTGACTGCTAGCTGAGTGATTCATTCGGGACTCTAACCTCAGACACCTCCAACATTTCCAGACTGGGGGAAAACATTTGCTTTCACCCAAAAACTACTAGTTGCTGCATGGATGAAAATTGCATGCAATGGTCTGCCTAACCAGTCAAATTGTTGTTCACATATTTTCTGGGCTGACTGTGACAGTCTTGATGCACCACATATCACCATTTTGTGATAGAGGTCATTTCAGTTTGAAGTTTTACCGGGGGGAAAAAGTGTTAATTTTTCTGATGTTAGTGGTGGTGCTTGGAAATTCAGCTCCACTTCACCACCTCTGTAAACATTTGCTTGTAAATGCTTGTATTTATACATTTCCACCAACACTCAGTGAACACACTTGGAATTTATAGTAGGGTACACCTACACAATCTGGTATGCTTGTCATTTTCTCTGCTGGATTACTTGCCGCCTCTTTCCTCAGATGTTCCACTGGTGTCCACTCTGGTGTCAGCGCCCTACAGTGGCTGTATGGAGGTCAGTGTTAACGGACGGTCACTGGACTTGGACCATGCCATCCACAAACACAATGACATCCGCTCACACTCCTGCCCCCTGCTGGACTCTCACCAGTGACCACTGCTGTTGGTCCATCAAAACTGATGCATAAGCAGTTCATTGAGGCAATGTAGATGAATTTGGAAATGTTGCGTAGAACAAGCCTTGAAAAATGGGGATATGTAATGAATTTGATTGTTTAAAAAAAAAAAAAAAAAAAAAAGGTGCAGGACTAGGATTCCTGGTCTAGCTGGACCCTTGGCCCAGGGTCACTTTGTCCTTTTACCATATGATGCTGCCGCTTAGAAGCATTTGCAGGGATTTTCACAGTATTTTCTGTATTGTGACACCTCCAGTTTGTTAGTTAGTTAGCTAGCCAGTGAACAACATCCCCTGTACTGGGCTGGAACCCCAAAGGTCCAGTAAGAAGATATGGGAATAAATGCTGCACATCATTGCCTCAAAAATTGCCCATGTATCACAGCCTTTTAAGCCCACAACAACACGCAGGGCCTTATCCAGATCGATGTCAAATTGTTGGTCTTGGATCAGCTTACTAAGCCTGGCATCCTGTGCACAAGTGCAGCTTTGACTGGGCCTTTGTAGGCAGTGTGACACTTGCTGCAACATCTTGATAGATAGTACTGTGGTCATATTGCTTACATCCAGTTTACCTATGGCCCACATTCCCAAAGCTTCAAATAGAAGTGTTAATCTAGACTCGGTTTTTGTCAGACAGAAAAGAAAGGGGACCAGATCAGTAATCTTAGATCAGCTCCCTTACTCAAAGAATGTGTGAACATGTGCCCAGGTCGTCACAAGTGGTAGCTGCATAATGACTTAGGGGTTGGTTGGGGTCTAAACCGGACTCACCTTGCCCCCAACAAGTTGATTCCCCTTTACCAAAGCAGGGAGATGCGGTAGCAAGGGCAGTGTTCAGTATTAGGCACACAGCTGTATTCTGTAGGAAACCTTGCACATCGGTGCAGGTAGAAACGGACTGCAACGTAAAGCCATTTCCTTGATTTTCTTCTCTACCAGTGTACTCCGTGTCTACCTGCAGCCTTAAAAATCAACCATGTGCCTACAAAGAACAACCAACCAAACCTTCTCTACAGCTTCCCCACACCCACAATGTTTTCAATGAGGTGAAACGTTTTACAATGCTGCAGATGGCACTGTAACATAGAAATAGAGCCAACTCTACTCCATATGATACTTTGTGCTCATTACATTTCAGTACTATGCATTTCTATCTGAGCATTTTGAAGTGTTGCACCTTTTTGAGCAGCATTGCAGTTATTGACTCGGTGACACCCCTCATTCCCCTTGAGCAAACTGAAATACTTTACTCACTGACTCCCAGCACGAAGGCCCATCCTTTCCCTCAGAATCACTAACTCACAATTAAAATACCTGGAAAATACCTGCCATATACCAATCAAATGTTGTTACATAAGTCACAGAAGCACAGGGAGATAGGAAGGGGCCCTCTCCCGCCACGGAGAGAGAGAGAGCACTGCATCAATCGCACCATACAAGCTACTGAGAGTAAAAAGAGTGCGCTGTAATATACTGAATATGTAAATAATGTGACTGTACAATGCTTTTTAGAGGACAGAAAACAAAACACTACCTTATAGTCATTGAGGTTAAATGCACCATTTCCGTTGACCAAAGGTCTTGGTTTCCCAAACACAGAAAACAACATAAACCCACGATAATGGAGAGTTCCCCTGCCTCCTAAAATACTTCTTCGCTTCAAGTCCAAGGGGCAAATCCATGACTCTTCTCTTGAAAAGAGTTTTGGGGGACTGTGTGAGAGCTATCCAGGGATCAAATAATAAAATAATAATTTTGAGATAAAGTTTTGGATTAGATTTTCTAGGTGCTGAGCAAATGAAAATAAAATAAAATTTAAGAATGTCAGAGGAGCATAATGCCTAAAGGGCTCCAGTATTATTTTTCTTCCCTCTGTTATGTATCGTTTTCTAGTGTTCTGATGAATGAATGACAGATATAGAGCTTGACGTTATTATTTTTTTTCCATATGTGTTGTATATTGAACTTCTTTTATTTTTTATTTTTCACTTTAACTGCCAGTATGTGTACAATGCTGAGAGAAGTCTGCCTTTGAGTTTTTACTTCCCTCAACAGTGAAAGTCCTATTTAAAAACAAAATAAAGGCAGTTGTATAAAGATAATGTAGAGTAAAATTGTATTTTAAAAGAAAAACTTGTTTTGGGGTTGTTTTTGTATGCTGTGTTATTGTGTCTGTTTAATACCTGGTGGAGATTGCACAAGGCAGGATTATAAAGTTAGCCAGATATCTATCTATCTATCTATCTATCTATCTATCTATCTATCTATCTATCTATCTATATATATATATATATATAAAGCTATAACCTGGTCTTCCTTGGTTTAGGAATATGATTCAGTCATGTGTGATGTGAATTGCTAATAAGCAGATTTCAGATTATTTCATAATAAATAAATATATCATTAGATATTATATAACACTTTCAAGTTAACTGGCAAATTAAAAATTGCCGGCTTACTTGATAATTCTGCTTTTTGAAGTATACCCGTGGTGTTGGTAAAAACAGTATGCACATTTAAATGTGCAAATTTAAATTTAAGGTTTTTATACTTACTTTTTAACAAAGACAGGTGGAGCCAGCAGCCACAGCATCGGTTCATATACATCATCAATAATATATATTGATTGTGTGAATCATTTACTGAGAACTCCACAAAGATAAATGTGAAAGTAACATAGCATCATTCTTATTTATTCTACAGTTCACATTTCAATGCAGCCCTTTTAATTACTTGTACATTAGTTAGTATATTAAGACCATACACAGGAGACTTGTAATCCAACACTGGCTATAACAGAAACAACTCATCACTGTCAAGTGCTCTGCTATGTACTCAAATTATATGTAATATACAAGAGTCTGAAAGCTTGTGACTGTAGAGTAAGTACACATTACATAACACATACAAAAACACACTAAATAGCTAAGTTTGTGTCTTATAGTGCACATTCAGACACATGAAATGAAGCGTAACATCAGTACATATATTGAAGCTCACCGAGTGCTGGCTAGTCTACAGGGTTTCCTATGACGTGTCCTTTGCTACATTCACTGGCCGGATAAAGAAATAATTCAGACCTTCACCAGAATGCCCCATGTTTTTGGCTGCAGGCTTAGCAGGCGTATGGTGGGGGTTTCTCAAAGGGGCCATAGGAGGATCCATAGAGGACAGGGGCATTGGGTGTCAGCATGTAGCCCCCTTGTTCCTGGGGCTCTCCTTGAGACAGTGGCTGGGTGGGAGCCTGAGAGGGGGGGTGGCTCTGGCTCTCCTCAGAGGGGCAGGAGGTGGAGGTGGGACCCCCCTCAGGGACCGGCTGGGGCATAGAGGGTGCCTGATAGTTGCCATTATGCTGTGGGAGAAGAGGGAACTAGGTGTGGAAAGTGGCTAGTAGCTAGAAGTTAGAGTGAAAGGCACCTAACAGAGTCCTGTCAATTTAATGTGATGTTCAGATGGTTGTCTGGCCTGAGTAGCCAAGGAACCATGGGCAACTGGAATGCATGGTTGGTATCAAAATTAGCCACCCAAACAATCAGTGTGAGAACAGCTCAATTTGAAAAATAAAAAAAATAAATAAACTTTAACCTGCAGGGGTAGAGGTCAGTGCAATGTCATGGCGATTTTAATTAAGATAAACTGATGACTCTGAAAACTAAGATAAACTCTGCAGTCTGAAGTGACAGTACTCCAGAAAAGTGGTATAATGTAGATGCTTTATGCTTTCTAGTCAAATGCTTTGATGTTGGAATGAAAAATATCTGATGCAGTCTTGCTAACATGGTTGCCAAACTTCTACATACAGAACTGTCATGGAAAATTGACAATCTTGAAGCATATTCATCGTTTAGAGCTTGGTTCACCTACCTGCATAGGTAGTGGATAATTAGGGTAAGCAGGCAGCATCTGTCCTGAAGGGCAGAAGCCAGCATAGGTGAGCATATGCTGGGTGGGGTTGTAGAGGATGTGGGGCAGTGGTGCTGGGCTGGGAGACATCTGAGGAGTGGGGTTCTGATTGAGAAAACAGGAATAGATATTACACACTCACAGATGTAGAGTATGATTGGAAATTCAACATTTTAGTCATTGAAACGTCCAGTATCATTGTGCTGCAGGCTTGGAGGAGACTGTCACATCTTCAGACCAACAGTTGTGGGCCAAAGCTGTAGGCTGGGCATACTCGCTTCTGATTGGTCAGTTAAGGCATTCTGCAGTCAGTTATTTCTATATAACTGACTGTTGACTGTCAAAAATAAATAAATAAATAAAAAATTATTTGTACACACAAATACAATCAGCACTGCTGTAGTGCACTGTGTGTACATTAGAAATGTCTACAGTTACATTTCTTAGATCATAGGTTCATTGGTTATGTCTATATTATATAGAGATACACTGTTAAAGAGCAAACACCCAAGATTTTCTCTTACCTTTACACTCATGTATACAGTGAAGTGATCAATTAACATCTTTTGATGTCCAGATCTACACTACCATGATATAGCTGTCTAGAGACTTAATAAGCCGGAATAAAGGAAGTCCCACATGGGACAAACCAATTTTAGTCTAAATAAGGGACGTCCCAGCTAACATGGCAAACCTATCTGTATCTGCAGCTTGATATATCTTGACAAATTGGGGAATTTCACATCTGACAGATGTTTGAACCCTGACAACTTCACCATGTCCTTGTATGCCCCGAGGAGGGCAGCCGTGATGATGCCCAGGAATAAGCCCAACACGTTGAGCGCCACAGAGGCCCAGAGCAGACGGTACAGGTGGACCACGTCCCAGCAGCTGGTGACCCCTGTGAACTCATAGTACTGTGAATGGTACCTGCAAACAGAAGAGAGCAGAGAGTCTGAGCTGATTAGGCTGCAAAGGATGTGGCAGCTTGAGTTTATTCAGTGCATAGTCTTCACACCAACACCCTCCAGTGTGTCTCACTTGTCACAGTTGTACAGGTAACAGCAGTAGCAGGTGTTGCTCTTCACTTTCATCTTGCATCCACCACCGCTGTATGAGGGGCACGTCACCTGTGTTTTTACAGCAGAGGTCTAATGAGTTTAAGAAGTGCAGTGGGCATCATTTAGAAAAGCTTTGTCAGCCCTGTGAAAACCAATACACCAGCCACACAATCACTAATTGGCAACAGATTGGACAAATAAATCTACGACCCGAGGCACGGAATTGCCTGAATGCCGTCATTATCATATCCAAAGTGTATTCTTCTTTACGACTGTTAATTTAGTTTTGTTTGATTTAGAGTCGACTGGATAGCATCCAGACTGTATTGTGTTGCTCAAGGCTATCTACAGTAAGATAGTGTTGTGGCTGTGCCAGCAAATCTCTGTAGTAACATGTTTTGACCACTAGATGGCACAACAAACCAAGTGAAACTACCAGATCTGTTCAGCCCAAAAAGATTAAAACAATACATAACCCAAAACCCACTATTGATATTAATGATAACTAACACAGACCTAAACCTAAAACCTACTGAAAAACTCACATAAAGAAAAAATAAAGCAGTGTGTAGGAAGAGGAAGATGTGCCTCAAAATCTTGATAGTAGGAAATAAAGGCTATTTTAATGTGTTGAAAACTGTAATAAGTGGTTTCATGCAAAGTATATTTCATGGGAGAATCTTCAAACACTCTTACTTGATGTGTTTTAGATTATGATTTTTTTTATGTATTTTTTTATTTGGAAATTCCTGCAGATGTTTAAGCAAGATGTGTGTGTGCATGTATCTGTACATGTATGCAAGCTGGGAATCACCTCAGTATAGTAGTTGTCGTAGGCGTAGCCGGACACACTGGCGTAAAAGTCACAACTGCCTTCTTCCAAGGGTCTTCTGTCCTATGTGTGCATCATAGAAAAACAAGTGAGGAAGCAAAGCAGAGAAATTATGCTGCATGATAGACTATAATACAGTTAGATGACATATGAGCTAATAAAACATGCATAGTAGCTATAAACGTATCAGCTAATGTGCTATAAAATAGTTTTGTGTGAGTAGGTGAGTAGAGAGAAAGGGCTGAGGTCTGTTAGCTCTGGTAATGCATTAGGCAAAATTATAGGGGACAAGACAAATGAACCAATGTGAGATTGTGACCAATGATGTACAGGATCATCTACTCCTCTGGCTGAACTCTTGCAGTAGGTTGCAGAATAAAGTTTCTTCACGGGAAGTGCAGGAGAAGGGGCTGTTTGTCTAAGATTTTCTTCTTTTACAGCGTGTCTCAGGGTTGTTTAAGGGTCTTGATGATCTAGTGCGCTGTGCCCGGTGTGCCATGTAAACATGTACATTTGTCTGAGTGTATGTGACTCCTGACTCAGATTATTTCTGTTCTTCCTCACGTTTCTCCTGTCTGTGTGTGGAGTGTGTTTAGTAGAGGAAGCTCACTAATCTAAACCCCACAGTGAAGGAAGTTTACAGTGTTGGACTGGTCAAAATGGTCTAGTGCACTGAACACATAACCTACGGTAAAGTTAAACTTGATAGGACTTTGTTTAACATCGGACTAATTAATTTCAGCATCAGAGTCAAAAGTTTAAATGATGATAAACACCAGTGACTCAGTGATTACTTTGCCAGGAGCTGAAACGTCTGTCTTTCAAATCTCACTCTCCTGTGTTGGAACAAACATGAAGCTTCTGCTGGATCGCGGCTCTAATTCGCCCGCTTACTCATCTTGGAAAATGAACGGCACTAACACCTGACGAAATACAGTTTATTTATTAGAGGTGAAGTGCAAATTTAGTCGGAGTATGTGATATCTTGCATGATAATTGCATGAATTATCTGTGACTAGGAGAAAGAAGGTAAACTTTAGGACAATAAGCCCTGCTATACTGAATATTAGCCCCTGATTTTCAGATGACCCAGCACGCCGCAGGTGGGACTTTGAGATAGATTATTTGGCCTGCATTCACAAAGTTTTATTAGGAGAGCCTGGTTTGCATTCGTGTGCAACTTTTATTTGTATACCATTTGTGAAAATTTTGGACATGTGCAGTATGTCATTGAAATTTTGGGTGTGAGTGGGTTTTTGTTTTAAAGGGTGGATTAGTTTGTATTTTCTGTCTTTCATGCAAGGCATGTGAGTCTGTGCGTAAACATGTTATACGTACTATAAACTCTGCGGCGATGATCCCATCCATAATGGCACAGAAGAAAGATGCGATGACTCCGATGCTGATGAATATGATGGCTGCCAAAAGCTGTGGGGTGGGGATAGAGATGAAGACAGTGCACAATTGTCCAAAGGAAAACAATCAAGTATTTTCAGCGTTACACAAAATAAAAGAGAAAACTAAATTCAACTGTTAGA
>OMKZ01015617.1:0-12711 GCA_900302535.1 Neoniphon sammara | reverse complement strand
AAGAGTGACAAAGAGTGAAAGACAGCAGAAAGAAGACATGCTTACCAGTTCCTGTTTGATTCCATGTTCTCTGGGATTTACTCCTTGTGTGACCAAGTACACTGCCAACAAGGAATAAAATGGAAATCAACCAACCATATATTGACAGACGCACCTTGCTTCTAAGCCAAGATAAAGGCAATGAGCGGCTGCTTGGATACATACTCAGAAAAAATATATCTACAGCCTCCATGAGGTTATTTTTCACAATACTGAAACAGACATGAATGTAGTAATTCTGGTATTCTAACCCCTGCTTTTTCTGATAGCTGAGTGCATCCTCCCCATTTGATGGAAACCTTTATCACCAGGTGAAATTATTCAGAAAGAGGTGGAAATTTGTGGGTGATTTTTTCCCTCCTCAAAATAAAGCAAAACATTCCAGTATTACAGAGAGTGGAACTGGGACTTGGGCATCTCACTCAGGCATCTCTCTATCATACACACTTACACATACTCCCATATTCCCGTTTAGCATAAGAAAAATTACACAACAGCCAGAAACAATGGTTGTGTATAATCCTGTGTGATGTTTCATAAGGAGAGAATGGCTGAAGTCTATTATCCATCCCTCTTAATGCAAGGATCTCCTGTGTTTAACACTAGATTTAAGTTATTCTCTTCCAATCCACACACCTTCCTGAAAACTCTACCAGTGAATTGAAAAATACTTACTCCAGAATAGTGAATTGAGGGTGTAGGCAGACATCAGGTCCAACTTGGCTTGCTCCAAAGGATCCAGCTGTCAATACATCAGGTGTATTTCAGATGATACATCAAGCGTCAGAACGACTAAACATAACTCAGCGTCAGACAACACGCGGATAAATCGTGGGTCAATGGTATATGCTGCCTTACCTTTTGCAGTAGGTCATTCCTGGACATTGACATTAACGTCTGAAGCATAGTTTTGACAGATGTGACTGAGGACTCGAATTCTGTAAGATATTCCTTAATCTCGACGGGATAGTCGTCAGGTTGAAGTTCCCCTGCCATTTTCCTGCACACATATAGTTAGAAAATGACGTGTTGGTAGTGTGTGTGTGTGTGTGTGTGTGTGTGTGTGTGTGTGTGTGTGTGTGTAAATGTAACTTATTTGCAAATGACAACAGTCTACAACTGTCTCCCCGTTAATAAATCTACAAGCTCCCCTTCACAGCTAGCTAGTAGCAATGCTTGATAGCCACTGCTAGCTGGTAAACAGACTAGAAAGAGAGTTAACTTGAGAATAGAGCTAAAGTTGACATCAGCAAAAACACAGAAACACATACTGGAGTCGCTGCGCATTAAACTGTTAAACAAAAATACATATCATTACTTTAAAACGATAGTTAGGTTAAAAAGCTAACAAATTACCTTCCTGCACACCCCACGCTGTAGACGGCAGGAAATTACGTCAAATAACAACACTAGTTGTCTTCTTCTGCGCTCTACTGCCGTCTGCTGTTTTGGAAGAGCGGGGCATTTTACATTTTGTGTGTATTTTATTTAAAACGATTTATACTTGTAGATAACGTTAATTTTTTAACGAAGTAATGAAGTCAAATGTGTTGCTACCTGCAAGTAGCATTCATGGTGGAATAGAACCTCTTACTTTCTAAGAAAGGAAGGCGAGTTGTCGCACATTCAACAACTAATACGTTAACAAATTGGACCTGATAACAAATTATACATTGATGCTACTCGCGGCAGAATAAAGAGGCGAAATCCCAAGCACATATAATTCCGACAGTGCTTGAAGGCAACAGAAGTAATCAAGTTACTATGGTAACGTCAAGCGTCGGTGCAGGAAATGCTGCTGAGTGTGTTTGGAGATGCCAGACAGCAGCTTGAGTGCATTCGGGACTTCTTCTGGAAAGCGAGAGTTAACACTGTTGTAAACACAGCTGAGGCAGCTGTAAAAGAGGCTTGAGAAATGGACAACTGTGATTTGGAAAAGCTCTCTGTCTCTGCAGGGAAGCTCCAGCCAGCTTTCACATCAGCCGTTACTAACTACAAAGTGACAGTGGAAAGCAATGTCAACAAAGTGACACTGGACCTGATTACTAGTGACTGTGGGGCTTCATACAAAATTGTGAGTAGTAGTCATCCAGTCAATTAAACCAACAAAGTGTGTGTTTTAGCATTTAAGTAGGTATATTCACATTTCATAAAAGGAACCTTATTCAGCGTCATCAATATTTATTTTCCAGCTCTTTGGCGACAGTTCCAAGACCATTAAACTGACTGATGGGTTGAACAGTGTAGAAATAGAGGTGGTAGCTGAGGATGGTACCACTAAGAAATACTGTGTGGAAATCACCAAGCTGTCTGCTAAGATTGCAGAGCTCAGTCACCTGGCCATGGAAGGAGATGTTCCACTTCATCCTGCATTTTGTACCCAAATCTATGAATACAACAGTAAGTACAGAGTTAATGTGAACTAAGATTTGTTATACTGCATACTGAGTTAAGCATATTGTATTAAAGCTGTGTTGTTATTACATTAGATTTCAATCCATACAGAAGTACAATATAACTTACCATATGGGATATGTGCATTTAAATATGTATCAGTATATACTTAAGGGGTTACATTACCACATAAGATAAAAAGATTTTAATATATATTTTTATATGTGTTATTTGTTCTTTTTTGCCCTGTCACTGTAGGCTGAAGTGTTTTATTTGTTTTCTCCTGCAGGTACTGTTCCTTTTTATTGTAATAATGTGACTCTGCTGCCCAAAGTGCCTGACAAAAACATGAAAGTTTCAGTGAATGGAGAGGACAGCTCCCAGACAGTCCCCTTGAATTTTGGAGACACTGTAGTGGAGATCACAGTGCGTTCAGCAGATGGCAGTAATTCACAGGTAGGATCAGGACTGCTTGTATTCACAGTACTGTTGTGATTCATGCCTTTGTCTTGTTTTGTTTGATTATCACAGTAAAATCTCTGAATTATATTTCAAAATAAATAGACATGCATGGCCTCACATAGCATGTCATACTTGCCTAATTTTCATTAACACCCAGGTAAAAGGACATACTGTAAATCATCTTTCATCAGGGCAGAAGAAGTAAAGTTAGTGTGGGTGATTCTAGGCTTTCCAGTGTTGTACTACTCTGCCACACAGATGTATTTTTAATTATTTCTGTGAACCTGACCTTCCTCTATCTCTGTCAGGTGTACACAGTGCAGGTGACTCGAGAGCTAATTCCCATGGCAGTGACCTTCACTGATGGGAAGGAGCAGCTGGACTATGAGTGTCCAGTATCGCTGAGTGCTCTGTACAGGCCTGTCTCTATCAAGCCCAGGTGAGACTGGAACAGGAGGATCTTTGAGAAAACATGTTATTACTATGTAGCAGTTGTAGTAATGGTAGTAGTAGGAGTAGTCCTCACCATCTTTCATTATTATATTCTTCCCTCCTTTGGTTAGTCCTTGCCGTTGCAATATATCATTTGGGGTTTGTGCATTGATTTTGCATATTTAAAAAATGACTATATGATATAAACTGCTTTGAGAAGCATAGTTGTATATACAGTAAAAAAAAAAGTTGTTTAATGATGTAGGACTATGCACAGCCTTTTACAGTGGTCCAACAATGGCCTTCAGTGGCTGCCTGCTGTAGGTGTAAGTGTCTCTCTTGTTAATTCACAGTGACCCAAAGCATATCTTCTCAAGGCCTTATATTGAGATGTTGGCACGAAGGTCAAAGGTCAACCCATTCAGCGGGTGCCCCCTGGGTGACAGCTGGAAGGTCCCAGAACCAGACATCGACAAGAAGATGTCTGCCGCACTCGTGAAGTGCTTCTTCGCTTATCGAGGTGCAGACCGGAGTTTTAGTCATACAAACACTTCTCAGAGGCAGAAATAAACCCCTAGAGGACCCTAGAGGGCCAGTTAAATCAGGGCTCCTTCATGTTCCTCCTAGTTGACTTTCATTAGGTCCTGGATCCTCATAAATTATAGTGAAAAATAAACTACTCCTCATCTTGTTGAGGACCCCCTGAAGCCCCTCAAGGACCCTTCTGGAGTCCACTTTGAAAACCAGTTGGCTAAATAATATTAGACTGAAGACTAGAGAAAAAGACCATGGCTAAAGAGAAGCTATTAAATATTATGAAGCCTTGCCCTATAATGCAATTAGGTCATACTGAATTATCCAGGTTAGCCAGTTAGCCTAGCTGACCTCCCAGTTCCAAATAGCCATACTAGCCTGTTGCCATCTAGGTAAGCTACTTAGCTAGCCTGTTTACCTTCCAAGATCATTACTGCAATGGTCATGAATAAATGGAAAGAAGTCTTTGCCATTTTTCTTGTTTATTTCCTTCCTTGCCATTCAAGCTTGCCACTGTGAAAAGTCGTGGTCCTTTGACTCTAAACCAGTGAGATTATTTCTACCTCTGCCTCAGAGAGTTTGTATAACTAAAGCTTAAATTGGCTACTGGGGAACCCTTTCACTTCCATCTTCACAATTCTGATTGCACATGCTACACACTCTCATGTAACATGATGTAGACAACCACGATGTTCCTGTAACCAGGGGGATATTATTACTTAACTAAGGGCTTGTTTATCCAGCTGTCAAGAGCTGAAGGCCGGCTTTTAAGAGACTTAAACTGAGCTCACTCAATTAGTTGACCTTTATGTTTTTAAGGTTTTAGATGACTAAGACTTTGTTAATCGTTTAGTTGCTTTCAAAGATTGTATATTTCCTCAGAATCACACAGTAAATGCACCTGCGGCATGACATGCATATTACAGACTTCTTTACTTTAAAGCTAAATTTGCATGATAACATGGATGTGCAGGAGAGCAGTAATGTAGGGAAGGCATTTCTGCAGATTTGTCGATTAAAACTAACCTTTAAACCAAATAAAATCCCTTGACTGTTGGAGTCGACGTAGAATATCTGTTGTCTTGGACAGCTCTAATATTCATGGTGTGAATTAGTGCCTTTTATTATGCAGAAAGGATCCAAGTGTTGTGGTGAAACTGTCTGCAGATTTATCAATTAAGAAGACTATTGGCCCATTCCATCTATCCCTGTGACTGTTTTCTGCAACACAGTATCCACTGTGTGATTTATTGCATCTTTGATCTTTTTTAAAAAGGGTGCGACAGCGTGATGAAACTGTCTGAGGTGGGCTTGCACTCTCTGGACTGTCCTCACAAGCCGACAGGGAATCTGGACACAAAGGTCAGTATGAATGATTAAGCAGTGGACCGCAATGCCAAAATCACTGCCATCGACCTCGACTCCGCTCATCCTTTATTTACAAGTCAGCGCCCCCTTCACAGTGACTAAGTGTCGGTTTAGCTTCCACTGCAAAAGTATCTTGTGTGCAGTGATACAGTTGAAGGTGCATACAACATTCATCCATGTGCAGTTTAAGTGCATTTTATATAAGAATTTTGACCAAATACTTGAACCTCTTACTCTTTCTGATATATACTGAGTGAGTGAATCCAGGTGAAAGCTTTGATCTTTTATGAATTTCCTTTGTTAAACCCAGTTCAATCATGTTCATACCATATGTATCTATATTTTTAAAAGCCTGTTTTTGGATGACCAGGGTCCTGTTTCTTTCAGGACATCACAGAGACAAACTGGTATAAGAAACACTTTGCATCATCCAGTTGCTTGGAGATAGAGACCAAACACACTTTGGAGGTAATGGAAATGTACTGTCATTTTATTTTGATTGTATTAGTGTGCGAAGCTGAAATAACACTGCATTAAATACATCACCTTAGGCCTTGTAGGTGAGAGCCTTCAATTAATAGTATTCAGTTTCTCAAATAAGTTTATCTTTAAACCTACATTTTTTAATGTATTTATACCTAGTAAGCTGGAAATCAGACTCAAGGCCCGATGATCAGAATCACAATCAAAGCAATGTATGTTATAAGATTCATAAAGTATTTTACAGGTAGGAGTGCTGACCAGAGACCACAATTCCCTCTTAGTCCTTTTATAGTTTTAACAGTCAGTCCTGCCTGTACATTATTGCTCCTATTTTTAAAGCTTTACAAATACAGGATGACCAAACGTACTGGATAGTTTGATTGGTTGAAGATCACCTCTTTTGTCCACCCCAGGTGTCTAAGTGGGAGAAGAGACTACAAAAGGCAGTGGGAGAAGACAATGTGGAGAAACTGTGTTCCTTGGCCCAGGATCAACTGAAACTCTATAGACAGCGCCTGCCAAAGCCAGGCATGTATCACTTCCCAAGCTGTGGCCATAGGCTGAGAAATTTAAGGGGCATTAAGTTATCTGTGACCTTTATGGACCCCTATTGGTGACCAGGAATTGCAAAAACACTGATTGAGCTACACAAGCCTCTGGCACAGCCCCCATCCTACATTTGCGTAAGCTAGCTAATCAGAGCAGAGATCCAACGGAAATGTGGAAGTGTCTGGTGAAGCTGTAATACCTCACAATGCTAAATACCGGAATGATAACTGATTTTCTGTTTGCTTTTTTGGTTTGAGGATCAGGCTTTTTAGCCCTCATAGCTGAAAGGTCTTGTAATGCCAATAGCTTGTAGCACCATCCCTCAGCACTGCTGAAAATGTAAGTAAGTGTGGAAAGGGAGGATTTTTTTGTTCCAAAACAGAAGATGTGTTCCAATTCAAGGTCCACGTCTGCCCAAGGGTGCAGTCTATGAAGATGTGGTCTTTGGTGGACTGAAGGCTACACTTTCTAGCTAGCCAACGAATTGGGACGATGTACGAAGGATTCCTCCTTGCATGATCAGGGCTTCCCACCTCTAGCATAGCCTCATGAAATTAAACAGTTGTTTCACTATACTCCACAACAAAGAATGTCAGTGTTCAAAAAATGTATGTAACTGAAATTGCAAAGCTTTTAATCCTCATTTTAATTACTACTCAGCCTTTAGTTATTGTATTTAACCTAGGCAAAAGAAAATGAGATGTGGTTATACTTAAAGCTTATTTTTGCATTTATTCTAAATTAAATGGGCAATGTAATAAACAAACTTGCACTTACATCAACTACCTTATCAACCCCCTGCGGATATATTATGGCCATCATGTGCAGTAAATACAGCTTCAACACCAGCCACCAATCAAATGTCGGTAAATTCTGGCCTTGGCTGACAAGTTTGTCTAAATTTGAATACGCCAGTGTCCAAAACTGTCACTCTCCTAGCTTTAGCACAGCAGCTCTAAAAAATACATGAAGCTGTGCTAGTTTGTAACCTCTGGAGCCCCCTGTACTTTCTGACGTGCCAGGCACTCGAGTTACCGCTTGTCTTTTCTCAGCCACTTGCGCCGTGCTAATTGTTTGATGACTCTGAGAGGCGACATTAGAGACCAAGCCCAGAGGATTGAATGAGGGCCATTGGAAGTCAAGCGAGAGGTAACACAGCACAGCAACATGAGAGAATGGAGGGGCAGAGGGGTGATGGAGAGAGGGAGAGACAGAGTGATGGAGGTGGAGACAGAGAGAATAAAGAGCTGGTGAGAGATAGAGGCAAATAGTAACAGAGAGGTGAGTTAATCCTCACCTCTTAAAATATAAACAAGCCGCTGCTCATGTACCGGATCAAGCTACATGAAGGATGATGTGTTCAGAGGTGTTCACTCTGACCTCTTGTGTTTTGTTGCTGCAAAGCACAAAGATCATGTTGCATTATTCGCCTACGTGTTGTCAAGGCTAGGGAAGTGGCCCTTGATATGAAAAGAAATGTTTATAAAAGTTTATAACCAGATAGTTTTGGGTAGTTAAAGAGACAAAATATGCTGCTTACTTAGAGGGTAAACCAACAACATCCAGGCCTGAAGAACATTCCCCTTACCTAAGGTGACTTTAGTATCTATTGCAGTTAGTTAAAGAGGCCCTCAGAAAAAACATGAAAAAAAATTAGCTAAAATAACAGCTATCAGCTTCGTTTCTGTGTATATGCAGTTAGAACAGATTGTGAGTTGGCTTGCTGGGTGAGTTTTGTAATATGCTCTGGTATACAAAAGCCTTGACATAAGTGTGGTCTGACAGATAAAGGGTGTTCTCGCCAAGGCAAGTTACACACTCTGAAAATTTAATGCATAAGATGCATGCAATCGTTCGCAAGCCAAAGAGACGAGGCAGGCAGCCACACGGAAGATCCTCTTACTCCTCATTATGCAATGTACTGTGGATGATGGGGAAAGATGGAGTGTTTGCGCCTGAATGAACCGAACCTAATTTGAATAGCAGTGGAAAAGTTTCATTTGAAAAAGGGGGATTCTTCAATTTGGAAAGAAACAAACACATATCCAGTCCTATATGTAAAAGTACCACAAGGCAACCCTTTTTATAAGAATTATTAAAGGGATCTCCTTATTCATGGCACTTGTCATTTGGATTCTTTATGCGTCAGAGGTATTTGTGTACATACAGTATATCTACGTGTCTCCCCAGGTGACATGCTGCAGTATGAGGAAGACCGGTCTCCTCTGGCCAACCTGCAGCAGGCTGCTATCTTCTATGCTTCAGCCATCAAACTGAGCTCCAGAGAGGCCAGACTCCACTTTCTGCTGGGTCTGGCTCTGGAGGAACAGCACTATGCTACAGAGATGTACGGCCTCCAGGAGAAGGTATCAGTTGGAGCTTTCAGGGGGGAGACAAGCCTTTCAAATGGCATGGCATGTTTCTAGAAAGCAAATACTTGTAGTCTGTTCCTATAATCATGCATAATTCAGTCGCTCTTTTAAACCTTTAAACCTTGATTTATCCAGGTAGTTTCAGCTGAACATGCATGTTTTTTTTCCCCAGCAACACCTTGCTTCACTCTGACACTGTTAAACTCCTCAGCAGCAGTTGTTGACGGAAGGAAGGAAGAGCATAACTTTCTGCACCCACATTTTCCCAGCTGGTCCTTTACAAATTCAACTGAAGGAAACACACAGTTGACCCACCTCTTCTTTTAACTGGATTTTCTTTGCTTTGATTCACTTGAAATGATACATAATATCTCCCTTTGC
Source organism: Neoniphon sammara (assembly GCA_900302535.1). Taxonomy (NCBI): domain Eukaryota; kingdom Metazoa; phylum Chordata; class Actinopteri; order Holocentriformes; family Holocentridae; genus Neoniphon; species Neoniphon sammara. The sequence goes on along the minus strand of OMKZ01015617.1, from coordinate 3,697 downwards.
AGGATAATACCCGTTTGGGTAATAACAGAAATCAATCTTGGTGTAATTTTCCTTAAAAAGGTTTCCACAACCTACTCAGTACAATACGTGTGTGTATTCATACAAGCTGCAATGCAACTTTTATTTCATACCGTTTGGTCCTGGCAGACCTTCATCAAAGTGTGAAGGTCTAGGACTTTGAGAAGGTCTTCACACTCCAATGAACATCCCACAGGCTTGGACGTGCAAGTTTTTCCACGATTCTTGTTGACATGTTCCTTATATTTGTGAATACTTAATGATTATTGATGGTAAGAACAACCTGACCTCTTAGTTCCTGTTTTCCCTTCATCACCAGGCTGACAGGGACAGCGATGGCTTAAGCGAGGCCAAGTGCACGGCGCGTCGCGATGACATCCTGGCAGTGTGTAAGCTCCATGGTTTCCCCGGCACGCCCACTCTGGAGAACCAGCTGCAGGCCCTGGACAAGGAGTACCACCAGCTGAAGGAGCAGGGCCAGTCCAGCAAAGCAGACTATGTTCAGACACTCTACATCTGGCTGTCCAAGAAGGCTGGCAAGGTAACTAAGTTATGACGTTGGCGATCGAGGAACTGAGGCCTGTTGTTCTGTTGTAGTCACTGTAAATCACTCTGAGTGATAGCATCAATTGAATATCTAAGTGGATCAGTTGAGTTGTTTTCTTTATTGTCCAGTTTGCCAGTTTAAGAGAACAATAAGACAGAAATGTAAACACTGAACATAAAAAACAGGGAGAGCACCAGCACAATACAGTCAACCCTGGCGATTCTGTGTTGTATCAGTGTCATTGATTCCCCTATTGCCTGAGTGCAGATCTTTATCTGATGATAATGAGAGAATTTGTGCGAGGCCAGTGAAGATTAACAGCTCCTGTGATCTCAGCAGTGTCTGTCAGCAGCGCCTCCCATCTCTCGCTCTGATAAATGTCTTACACATCAAAGCACATCAGGGAGGCTTCGCGGCTCGTCCAAATCCCACGTATCCACTTCTGTTTCAAACACTGGCAGTGACATTCACTTGGGGCGTAACTCTGGACATCATATTTCTACCAACGTGATGTGTTACAGTCAGTTTGTGCAATAAAGACAGCTGTAATGGATCTCCATTACCAGCTACTTCCCCTCCAAGATAATGCTGAACAGGAAACTAAGAGTTTTCTCCATATTCCCCTATGAACAGAGTATGTCAAAAGTAACAAGACACTATTACTATTCTCCCTAGGTGAGTTTTTACAAAGCAGAATCAAAACAAATTCCTCTGACAATAACAGGCAAGAACATATCACAATGTATACATACTGGCTGTGTAGTCTTGGCACTCCCTCCTTGCTTGTTGCAGGATGGCAGAGCAAGTGTGGGGGATGAGGAGAGCTGTGTCCACCGGGCCCTGCTGAAGTACCTGGACGCCTGGTCTCTGAGCCCAGACAGCTGGGAGTACAACCTGCATGCAGGCAGACTGCTGCTGCTGCAGGGGAGGAGCAGAGAAGCCCTGCAGCACCTGCAGACTGGCCTGGCACTGCGGCCCCTGCAGCCTGCACTCAGGTCAGCCTGTTAGAATTAGCTTGGAGACTATTAGTAGTAGTAGTAAGAGTACTAGTTGTACGAATAGTAGTAATAGTAGGACTCATAGTAGCAGTAGAAGTAATAGTAGTAGTAGTAGAACTAGTGATAGTAGCAGTAGTGGTAGTAGTAGTAATAATAGTACCAGTAGTAGTTATGATACAAATAGAAGTTAGGATTGAACAATAATTCAGAATATTGTCGAAATCGCAATATGGCCAAGTGTAATATCAAAATCGCAGGAGCTGTAATTTTCTGATGAAGGTAAAATGTGTGACAAAACACCATTTTAATTAAATTAAGTATTGTGGTGCTACAGAAATGCCCTGGCATACAAATTGCATTCTCCAGACAAAAGAGGACATATTTGTTGAATACAGGCTCAAAATCAAAAATCATTCTATCATTTTAGTAGTTTTTTCACTGATAATGAAATCATTCCCACTAAAGTGAATCATATTGCAATATCTGTCAAAATAATTGTTTTTTTAGGCCATATCATGCAGCTCTAGTAGAAGTAGTAGTAGTGGTTGTAGCAGTAGCAGTCATAATAGTAGTAGTGGTGGTACGATTAGCAGTAGTTGTCGCTTTAGTAGTATTAATAATGGTAATGGTAGTAATAATGGCACTGGTAATGATAATAACAGCAGCAGTAATAGTGGTGTTACTAGGGTAAATAGGGTCCAGATTCCCATTTCAAAGCATAGAACAGAGATTGTTTATCTGACAGCTCTGCTGTGCTCTGTCTGCTCTGTCAGATTCTTCACAGGCCTGGCTCTGCTGCAGCAGGAGCACAGAGCCTCTGAGCCCACAGAGAAGGAGGCTGCTCTCTTCTTACAACAGGGACTGGAGCACTTCATCAGCCAGTGCTGCGGTCAAAGGTGTGTGTGTATGTGTGTGTGTGTGTGTGTGTGGCAGTGGAGGGGCGTTGCGGTTACAAAGAGAGAGAGAATTTGATAAAGAAATAGAGATAAAGTCCAGACATTGTCTGAGCATGTGTGCATACCTAGGTGTGTGTAAACATTTTCTTACAGCTGGGTGGTAAATTAACACCTGGCAGAAGCCAAATGTTGCTCAATTGTGGCTGTGGCTGTATATACTCTGGCTGAAATTGTATCCTGGCACATGTTCACCCACTAACAAGATGTACTGGATTGCCAGGTAACACAGGGATAGAACAACCGCAGCAGCACATACAGCAGTGAGAGCAAAGATATTAAGATATATGAGATATTATGTTTTGGCACATGGCCTTGTGTTGGAATTATCTGCTCTCTGGCAGGCAATCAACCAACCATTTAGATGTCTCATTTTTATGGCTAGTAAAATAGGAAAAGTGGCTGGTTCCCTCTGGGATGCACCAGTCACTGTGGTCAGTGGGTAAAACAGTTCCTGCATTTGCCTTATTTGTCGGTTAATCTGTTTTGCATGGTGTATCATGTTGATGATGACCTGCATGTGTGTGTGTGTCCTCAGTGGAGTGAAGCAGGAACCAACAGAGCCTCTGTCCAGCATCAGCACCCAGTTCTTGCGAGGCCTTCTCACCTTGGGCCAGCTCCAACAGAGAAACACACTGTCAGGGAAGGCCATGAGGGCCGAACAGGTCTATCACACGTATGTCACAAACCAGAGGCTTTGGTCAAAGGGACAAGACTGGGCCAGAGACTTGTTTAGGAAGAGATAAGTGTTGATGCAATTTCTACTAGTTGCTGGTATAGGTCGATAAAGTCCATTGATAATTATTTAATGCCACTTTTTTTCTTGTTAAAGACTGCTGTCAAGACATTTAAGCAAAGTGATGCAATTTTGAAAAGTCTGTTCCAGTCAGAGAGTGCAATAATTTTTTTGGAACAAGTCACAAAATATGTTTTGTTTGTTTGTTTGTTTGTTTTACCTCAGTTTAAAAAGTCAGTAACTAGTCATTCCTCAACATATTTATTTCTCATCGTATTTGCATTATGTTCACTTCCCTCACAGAATGATGAGCTTTAATAAGCCCTGTAAATCTGAAGTGTTTAGAATGTTGATCAAGAAAAACAAAACATCATGTTATGTTTATATACAGCAGATCGTGGAAATTCAACACTTTAGTCACAGAAAGTCATGGGAAAGTCAGGAA
>OMKZ01015616.1:0-17212 GCA_900302535.1 Neoniphon sammara | reverse complement strand
GAGTTTCACCACATCTATCTATCTATCTATCTATCTATCTGTCTGTCTATCTATCTATCTATCTATCTATCTATCTATCTATCTATCTATCCGCCTGTCCATCCGTCTGTCTGTCTAGTCTAGTTGCCAAAATGACTGACATGCCAGCTGTAGTGTCATATGATCACATATTATAGCTCTGGTGGGATTGAACCTCATTTAGGCCTGCTGTAGTCTAGTTAATGTGTTCATTCAACCCCATCTAGTGGTTGAAAATGAAAATTTGTAACACAGGCCCACAGAGCTTTAGGCAGCTCCATGTGACAAAGTTGCAGTTTAGTCACAGCAGGAAATTTCCAAGTGGCAAAAGTCTCTACTTTTTCTGTCTCCGACTTAAAATTACATTTACTGTCAAAATCATTTCAACCACAATACAGAGAGACGATTACTGTAGTAATTTTTGTATGACAAACTTTTTAAAATTTTATTGCTGAACTTTTGGTCAAAGACAACATCATCACAGCAAAGGCGATTCATACAAAATTGTTGACAGTAAACTCAGGACATGCAGTCTCACCTGCAGACACACATATTCAGGGTGGGGGGTATTAGGCCCATCTCAGCGGAACTGAGGGTGCCAATGAACAGTTGTGTGAGAAAATAAAGTTGAGGCTAATTTGCCGGCATAGTTGCTGCAATATCTGAGCAAGTTTGGCTTAGGCTTGTGAGCAACACAAAAGTCCTAATACTTGGCATAGTTTTCTTCAAGCTGTGCATAGCCTTGGACTCTTCCTAACTCTGACTTGGTTTCTATTCAAGTTGACCCTAATTGTGAGCAGCCACAAGCTAAATGTCCTTTCTGAGTCTCTCTGTGGATCCATGCATGGTTTGGGACAGGGGCTGGTTTACAGATGTATGAAAAGCTCACCTACTTCCTTACAGATATTACTGGCAGAGGGAGGAGGCTTCAGTCCAGTGTGTCCTTCAGGGTCGTGGTGACAACTGGGCCAGCAGGGTACCCAAGGCCTTTCTTTCTCCAGCAACTTCTACCAGCTCCTCCTGAGGGACTCCAAAGTGTTCCCAGGCCAATAGACAGATATAATCCCCTCAGTGTGCTGGATCTGCCCTGCGGCCTCCTCTCAGTCTGATGCACCTGGTGCACCTCCGAAGGGAAAGAACCCAGGCGCATCAGCTGACTCCTCACAATGCAACGGAGCAGCTGCTCTATACTCTGAGATCCTTCTGCTTTGCTGAGCTTCTCACGAGGGGCAAGGCGTGCTCAAGTAAACTTAAGACTTATTATGTGCTGTCAGTAATGAACGGTCTCCAACTCTAAACACAACATTTATATTTTCTGACAACTTGTCATGCCAGTTCCACAGTCAGGTATGTGATGGGACTGCAATGTGGTACCTGTGTCACTGCTGGGACTGCAGATGTACTGTAAAAGATGATTAATACTTACAGTACTGCTCAAATGTTCATATTCATCAAGTTTCCTATTTTTTGACAAACTGTAATAGAGAGGGAGCTCGGCAAATGCACTCCCAACTGTCTATGATGGTTACTGACAGTAATCGTATATTGAAAAATGACAGCCATCTCTTGTGAGAGTTGCCTGGAATAGCTTACATCCATTTTGTGTTATCTCAGGCTGCTGAACACTCAATACCGCTCATCAGCCCCACATGACATTTGATGAAATTTGGTATGCATGTTTCAAATAGTTTCATAAACCTAAAAAACCTTCTTTATAGGTTTGCTGTGATATTAGTATGCTACTGGACAGTTCAGTATATTAATTAGATCTGTTTTTGGAAAGGTCATGCACACGTGCAACAATCAATCAGACTTGTTAATGATGAACTCTTGGTTGTGGGCTATAGCTCGGTTATGCACCTTGCTTATCAGAAAACGTGTTATCTCATGGCTAAAGTCTTTGACAAATCCGTGGGAATCACAAGTCGGCATCAGCAATACAGGAAGCAGCTTTCTATTTAAATAATATAGCATATATTATAACCAATTTGCTTTATCCCCGCAATCGTCTTTTTAAAAAACACACCGCGAGGAAGCTGTGTGAACCGATATTTATGTAATTTTATTTTATTTTTTTTAATTTATTTAAATTTATTTTTCTTTTAAAGTGCTGCTTTGTTGCTCAAATGTAGGCCGATTGTACCAGAAGAGCAGTAGGCTATCATTCGTAAACGATCTTAACAAATAACTTACGAAGTATATACGTTTGCCAGTAAGCAAAATGGGGTGAAAGGAGTTTGGTTCTGCTCACTTTACACTTGTCAGAGCGGAACATAACGGCGTTACATGCTGCCTCGAACTGCAACTGCGTCTGAGAACAGCATTGGATTATGGGTATCTTGTGTTTCCTGATATGCTCTGTCAGTCAGCTGTTGCAGGAAAGTTTTGCCATAGTTTGGTGTTCATATCCTGTGCTTATTACATGCTACACCACAACAAAGCCTCGTACCAGACTGGCGCCGGCCATCTACATCTACTTCATCGAGTATTGTCCCGGGAACCACCCAAGTTGAAAATTACAGTTGTATAAGAAAAACTTTGTACAGCAACTTTCGGGATGAGTTTGAGCGAACACTCCTTGCAGGCTCTGTCATGGAGAAAACTGTACTTGAGCCGAGCCAAATTAAAAGCCACCAGTCGCACTTCAGCTCTTTTATCGGGATTCGCAATGGTAAGTTGGCTTTCACTTCACCGAATTACAACCCGATACCGACCACTGCAAGAATGCATACCGTATAGCCGTCGACATAAACCGGATACAGTGACGCAGATTAATCATTTCAAGTGCATCTCATTATCGCTCACCATTTGTGAACACAAGAGCTCCCAAACCTTTTCATATAGACCAAGGGACCCAAAATATACACATTAGATTAGAACAAAATGTACACATTAGATAAAATAGGTCAACAAACCACATCTGTGAAGTTTTGTGTAACTGATAAGTGTAACTGCCCATGTTGTGGGCGGGGAGCTTGCTGTCATTGTGCTTGCCTCTAGTGAAAATAAACCACTCCTCATTTTGCTGGGAAGCCCCTTGTATCCACTCAGTGACCCTTGGGTGTCCATGGATCCCACTGTGGGAAACACCACATTGAGAGCCTTAGAGGACTAGGTCCTGGAATGACTGGTCATGCTCATTATGTGACTGAGGTGTAAAAGGGATACAGGCTTATGTTATAGGACTTTAAAGTGTATCTATTCAGATTAAATCTTGTTCATTTCAAAATGAATTATGTGCCTTTTAAAAAGAGTGAGAGTGGCTGATTACTGCCATTAAAGTTGAGCCCTTATTTTGTTTGACCTAAGTTGTTTTACAGTGTTCGTGGTTATGAATTTTACTGTACTCATCTGCACTAACTTCCTTTTAACAATCGGTTTATTGACCCAGTTGCAAATTTGAATGGTTTTACTGTTTGTTTTTCCCAGGTTGCCATGGTGGAGGTACAACTGGAGAATGAGAATGACTATCCCCCAGGACTACTCATAGCTTTTAGTGCCTGTACCACGATTCTGGTTGCAGTACACCTCTTTGCCCTCATGATCAGCACCTGCATCCTCCCTAACCTTGAGGCCGTCAGCAACGTCCACAACCTTAACTCTGTGAACGAGTCCCCCCACGAGCGCATGCACCGCCACATAGAGCTGGCCTGGGCCTTCTCCACGGTCATTGGCACCCTCCTTTTCCTGACTGAAGTGGTGCTCTTGTGCTGGGTCAAGTTCTTACCTCTCAAACCCCCCAGCGACCAATACAACGGCACCATCAGTTCTGGCCAGGCGGCGGCCATCGCGTCCACCTCCATCATGGTGCCATTCGGACTCGTCTTCATCGTGTTTGCTGTTCACTTCTACCGTACGCTCGTCAGCCACAAAACGGACCGGCAGATCCGGGAGCTGGAGCAGGTTATTAGGCTGCAGAACCAGCTGGACCACAGGGCTGAGAATGACGACTTGCAGGCCTCCGTCCATTTCCCCTGATCGCACTGAGATAGAGCAGCGGACTCTCACTAGTTTCATTGCAAAACCTCTGATCAAAGCTTATTTTTTGGTAATGGGCTATGAACTGTGCTCAAATACTTAATTGCAAATTTCTTCTCTGATATATTACAGATTTTGACCGCATCCACGCCTGGACACTGCATGTTCATTGTCTTCTGCACTTTACATAATATGCAAATAGTGCTTGCTACCTTGATTCTTATTAAGGTAAATCCTTTGCTCTCAATCTGGGCACTCATGTCTCGATTGTGTAAATAGATCATAATCTTAAGGCTTAAGGCTAAAGCCAGGACTACTTCAAACCTAATAATGTCAAAGAAATTTGACTCGTCGATTTGTTATATTTATTTATGGAAGTAAATAGTTACCCACATAGTTTACATAGCAACAGTACAACAGCTTTACTAGCAAGCTGAGCTTAAATTTAATTAGCATAGACATCATTGGCAGTGACACCACTGGAGTTTTGAAGGGGAGAGACACTGTATGCTATCATGTAAGCAGACATAGTTGTTTAATTATTTGCTCTCATTAGCACATTTTGCCATAGTGTTACATTGTTGTTGAACTGTACACCCATGGAAGGGAAGCCTCATCACCTACTGTAGGAAGTCTATTTATATGAAAAAGTTGACCCGAGGAAGATCAACATTGGATCGAAACACTGTCAGTTGATAAAAGATACATAACAGACCTTTACTGCTCTCTTATTTGACTTGGCCAGCCAAGCATCTCATCTTGACTGTGCATTTAAATTAAGACAAGCCTGCAGAGCTAGTTCAGGCAGACTAACTTGAGTGGTGCAACAGCTCCGGATCAGCTGACATGTCAGATAAGATTGATCACTCTCTGCCCCCCAGCATCCACCTGTGGGGTTTGATCCGCCGCCGCTCTCGGCTTTGGATGGCTTTAAATTGCGCTTCACAGGGAGTGATCCAAAACAGAGCCTTGATGCCAAAATATGTGCTTTCTCTATCAAACGCCAAAATATGTGCTTTCTGTATCAAAATGCTGATATTCAATATGTGAGTTATAGGACTGAAGTGTAGCTGTCTGACCTGGGTGCTTTGAAACTTTGTCTTTGGCAGCTTGGATACCAAAATTGTGGAATGATTTGTTTCCTTTGTGAAAATGCATTTGACAATCTGATATCTGATACACAGACATAGCCTACAAACTCACTGGACTGGGATGTTAACTTTGAAGATGTTTTTATATTCGCTGTATTGTTAGTCTCTGCAGCCATAATTAGCCAATATTTGAGGTTGTGTAAAATGTTTGTGACTGTAATTTCATAATCAAAATGTCCCTTTCCCTTATCTAGAAGGCCAGTATTGAAGATTTTTCAGTACTCTGAACAGTTTACATTTTACTGTTTGCATGACCCCCATATCTGAGGAGTTCATACAGTCTAAGAATACTTAAAATTTGTTGGCAAGGCATATAATAGAAATACAGTTCTTGGAAGATTACTATTTGTCTTTTTTTAGCTACTCAGCATAGTGCTCTAGTAGAACAATAATGTCTATGAACAGTATTTTCCTCCTATCTACTGTCTGAGGCAACAAAACATCTTAAATGCTGTCATCCTGAGTGCCTTACTGTACTGTGAGTGCAGTTTTTTGTGGCCTATTTTAGTGGACTGTGTTACAAAGGGCTGCATTTTGATCTTGATTAGGGTGTCTGTAACAAAGACATATTGTTTTTCTCCATTTTGACACCTTCAGTCTCATTGAAATGTACTGGATTTCCGATTGGTCTTCGAACTTAAGAATAGCCCATACTGCATCCCATAAATCTGATTAGTGGCTCTCATGAAAGAAGTATTGGTGATACATATGGAAACATGTATTCCAAAGCCTGCATTTCATGGACACGGTTAAAAGTTTGTTACTTTTTTACTTTTTGCAGTTTACAAGCTTGAGCATGTTTGTGCACCTTGTGTATTTATAGATGATGTAAGTGTGGAATGTGCTGTGTATTTTTTACATTTCTTTCAAGGCCCCCAGTATAATGGTGTTGTGAAAAAGTAACCACTTCCCAAATCTGCCATTTGGTACAAAGCCATTGTTTGAGTAATTGCAAGGGAGAACAAGCTCAAATGAGGAAAAGTATACACAGTTTATATGCTCTTTAATGATTTTGCCGTGTTATGGTTTTCCAAATGTTATTCAAACTGGTTCAGTCTCATTTATCATATCTTTAACTGTGACATTTAACAGAGAAGAGGAAAAAGCCATAGAAAGCTGGTATTATAGGCTGTTTGGTAAATTTCTATCTCCACAATGGCCATTATACTGCTCTAAGGCACTGTATTTTTATGTATGTGAACCTAAAAGATGCTGCTTCTTGCAAAAGGGGGTGAAATGAAGAGTGTTACTGATGCAAATAGGTACAGTCATAGACTGTTGAATGTGCACACCTTTTCAGCAGCTTCTGCCACCACTGTGTTGTTTTATGTCAAAGATACGATTTATTCAATATTTTATTAAATCCAAGTTCTATAATGCCAAAGGCCGTCATTGACAATGTGAGAGCCGTTGCCTTCCCTCACATTTTTGTTTGATGTTTTGTCAAGATTGTCACTTGTGTGCTTTTTTTTTTTTTTTTTTTTTAAATAGATCAAGGGAAATGGTGTAATGTTCCCTTGGTTAATCTTTTATGTGTGGTGTATTTATTTTACCCAGTGCAAATTATATATAAAAGTTTCACTGCTTGTATGAACACACACCTTTTAAGTGGGTTTTCAGTCTTGTATTATATTATGTGCTCAGATGTTTGATGGTATTACTGTTCATTTGCTCATCTGTGTTGTAAGCTGGTCAGTAAGTTGCAACTTTTTGACCTGCTAAGATTCATCAGGATTAGCGTTGAAAACATGTTGAATAAACATCTTTGGGATGATTTGGGACTTTTATTATTTATTTATGAGGTTAACATTTTCATATAAAGAAAAATCCATGAATCAGAAAAAAACAATGGAGTCTTTCAAAATGTTAAGGAAGTTAAGAAAGAAAACCGCACAGGAAATGTGTCAGGATGTAGCAGCTAAAAATATGGAGCTCATTTTACAGTTTGAGTTTGTGTCAGTCAATGGTCGTGCGGGTGACGGGCGTTACAAGGGGGCACAGAGACAGCTCCTGCCCCTGACGTCTTCTGGTGGTCTTGATGCCAAGAGGGCTCGTTTGGTAGCTTCTCTGAACAAGTCGTGCACATTCTCCCCGCACTTGGCAGAGCACTCTAAATACAGTTCGCCATTGATTTTCCTTCTAGCGTCTTCTCCCTGCCAGAACACAAGAGTTATGACATAAGCTGGAGAGAAGTGCTTCATGTAGCTGTTAAAGGTCTCTTAGTTGTCCGCTATCACCACTGAGGTCAGAGGTCATGCATGTGTTAATGTGTTATAACACAGGTCCCAACCCCAAATAAAGTGCACACATACTAGACTGAAACCAGGCTCAAATAAAACAGTGTGTCAGAGGATTCCCTAATGCTGAAATGAGTTATATCTGAATGGACCTTTGTCACAGCAGCCATTTTGACAAGAAATAGCAGGGCAAGTACAGGTGTTACTAACAGCATTAATTAAGGTTCGGCTCTGCTACATTTAAATGGAATGCAACCTTAATTACTGTCATTAGTAACACCTGTGTTTAAATGGCATGTCAAAATGGCTGCTGTGAAAAAGGTCAATTATTTCTCTTCCATAACTCCACATCAAGGGTCTAAGTCCATATTGCATAGTAAATGTAATAAATGACATTAATGCTATGTATAGGCCAATAGCTTAGTACGACAAATGAGTATCAGTGGTGAAAAGTGAACAGTGCATGGCTTCCTGTCAATCAGTCACTACAGACACCATGTTTCTAAGTTGGACCCGGAGTAGTTTTTCACGCTGGATACCTGGAGGTATGTGACGGGGCTCAGGCCAGAGGACCAGAGTTGCTTGGTCAGGATCTTGTCCTTCCGTAGATCTGACTTGCACCCTACAAGGATGATGGGCACCCCAGGACAGAAATGCTGCACCTCAGGGTACCACTAAGAATGATTGAACACATTTAGACTTGGGAGTCAGTTTAATACCCATTCAGTAAATGGGGCAGAGTAAGTAAGTAAATTTGCAGAAAAATGTTGTCCAATCTGTAATGAAATATGTGAGAATGAATGTCCTGCCTTCAGCTACTAAATTGCATTTTTAATCTGAAATAAGTGAGCTGGAAGTGAGTTTATTCCAACCCTGATGTCAGCGTTAGCCAAATGAACACGACAGAGGAATACCTTTATAAATACATTGTCGAAGCTTGAGGGGCACATGACATCGTAGCAGATCAACACCACGTCGACATTCTGGTAGGAGAGAGGCCGCAACCGATCATAATCATCTTGACCTGATATTAACAACATCAGTTCCAGCATTTAAAATGACAAAGCCTGCCACTTCAATACCAACAGTGCATGGTTAATTCAATCCTTCATAATAAATCAAAGCAAAAGGTATACTGGATTTCTGACACATATAAAAATACTCTTTTGTTTGGTTCAGTCTCCCAGGTGGCATCACCAAAGTAGTGCTATATCAATATTATATCAATACCGTGATATGAAACTAGATATCGCCTGGGATTTTAGATATCAGGATATGTCTGAAGTGTTGACTTTTCCTGGTTTTAAAGGCTACATCACAGTAAATGGAGATGGAAATTATTAGACTGTTCCAGCTGTTCTGTTATTTGCTTCTACCTGCTTGGTCATCATATCCACATTAGTGATGACTTAATGAAGAATCTCTTGTGTGTAAATATCTTATGAAAGCACCAGTATACATCCCTACAATATCTGAATATAATGAGATATTCAGTCAAAGATACTGTAATATTTGTTTTTTGTCGGTATCTTCGAGCCCATGTGTGACTGCAGCGTTTGCCTGTGTAAATAATCTTTTTGACAATCAAGGGAGCCAAAAAAGGAACTGTGACAGCGCAGTAGTAGGGCTTTTTGTGGAATGACACAACACACCTACCACGGACCTGGGATACCTGTTTAGCAAGGTGTTTTCAAATGTGTGTGTGAGTGTGTGGAGAATGTAGAGAGACTTCACCTGCAGTATCATAGAGATTCAGGCGAAACTGTTGCCCTCTGTACCTCACACTGACAGCACTCTTCTCAAACACAGATGGCACATAATTCTGAAAGAAAAAATGTTTATACTTTACGAGAAGCATCTTGTCCTGTGCACAATAGCCAGCCAGCTTTAAATAAACCTCATTATCTGTAGCTCATCTTACCTCTGGAAAGACTCCTGTAGTGTAAACCATGAAGAGCGAGGTTTTCCCACAACCTCTGTCTCCTACAATAACAACCTTGAATTCCTCTTGCTGCCTGCTCACCCCTGATCCTCTCTGGGTCATGGTTTCTGGAGAGACAGATGGGGAAGGATGCTTCCGCTGACTCCAAGGCTTGGCTGACTATGTGGAGATAAACCAGAGATAAATAGAAACTGTGACTGGAATAGAAACTCTAAAAGTACTTAATAAAGTTAAAATGGCTTACATTACACAGCTGATCGAGCAGAGATGGACGTTCCTCCACGTCACACACACCATCATGGAGGAGACTGTAAGAGAGGTCTTGTAAATGCTGGGAAACAGGAGTACCCACACCCTGATACAAACCTGCTGGTAGTTCCACCTTCTAAAAGGTTGCTCCACCTCCAATCTGAGCAGTTCAATTATTTAGGCAGCCACAGAAATGATTGTCATTGTCTACAGCTCCCTGTCATTACTATGGAATGTCTAATGTATTCCTAGACAGGTGAATTTGTTAACAGATTGCTTGAGAACTTTTTTTTTATTTCATTTTCATTTACAATGTGGATAGGAGTGCTGCTTTGATTATCAGTGGGGACTGTAATTGTTTCCCAATTCCCAATTTTTGTAGTCCAATTAAAAATAACCAAGCAGAAGGCTAGACAATTGCAACACCTAATGGACACATTCAGTGCAGACAGGCTAAAATCCTATTTGACCTAAGGTGCACTATGCAAAATTGCTGAGGGTCGATTTAGGCCTGAGTGAGGACATTCAGACTCAGCTGACAAAACAAGTTGAATAAGCACAGCAAATGATGACTGAGTCCATATGGTTCTCAGGGTCCTCACTTAAATCAGTCTTTGCCGTTTTAGCCCTCAGATGGAAAACAATTCACTGACAACATTTTTTTGTTGCTTTATGATCAAAACATCACATCACATCACAAAAATAATAATAAGCCTAATAATAATGAATGAATGAATGAATGAATCAATCAATCAATCAATCAATTAGTAAAATACCATATTTTCATAAGCCTGCTCACTTTTCAAAGACTCACATATAACTGATATTTTAGCGACTTTCAGCTGAGCTTGCCTATAGTTTTACTGAGTATCCTAAAAACAAAACAGAGGTGCATAAAAATCAATAAATCATTTTCCCATCAAAACCACCCATTTTGTTTTCCGTCTCGCTGAAGGATCTATATTTCGTCACCGTCACTTGGCGGAATGATCCATAAACAAACCTTGACAACCTACGGTACACAGGAAAATCCAGGGGAAATCATAACGTCAACAGGTGCAGAATGTAGGTCCATCAAAGGATGAAATTTTGGTACAGGTAAGGGGGATAATCAAATAATATGTCCTTGTTAAAATTTATTTTGGTATCATTTATGTTTAACTTTACAGCCTAAAAAATACGTTTTAGTGTCTTTATGAGGAGGACACAGGTGATGCTCTTCATCACCTGTTGGGGCGTGTTTACCTACAATGGAGGACCAACGGCTATAAGAAGCTAGCGGGTAAATATTCCCGGAGAAGATGACAATATCTTAGACCACCGGCGTGTATTTGTTTCCAATTACAGGCTTTTGCGAATGTAATGGAAAGCGAACAACAACAAACTACCGAGAGAGACACAGCGCCTATGCACTGGAGTAGTTGCAAGTTGATTATTGACCCTTCGTTGACAAATGGACTCTACAAAGTGTACCGCTATGATGGACAGCATTTCAACATACCCGTGAGCATTTTTCAAATTAATTTATTGTTGCTTCACAAACTGTGTCAGTTAACATTAACAAGTCCTCGTCATATATCGCGGTATACCACTCCCATAAGCACGGCTGTTTGTTTTCCTCTTCTCCAGGTTCAGGATTTAGGAGTATTTCCCGTGGGTGCAGTCAGAGATCCCCGCATCTGTCGCGTGTGGAGCAAATGTGATAAGACTGACCTTGTCGTCCCTAAATTTAAGGTGTGGAACTTCTCCATGGTTCTGGTCTCTATTATAGCTTATAGTATTATAGCTTAATAGTAAAGTTGTATTGGTAGACCTATTGGTGTTATTAAGCTATTATTATTATTTTTAATAGTATTACTATAATAATAAGTAGTAATAATAATATAATGATAGTATTGTTAGTATCAATAGTAATCACTGATACTCCTGTTATAACTGTTCCTGTTCCTTATTTGTTTACCTGTTGGTTTCAGGTTGATGAATACTATGTTGGCCCTATTCCTCCCAAAGAAGTGACATTTTGCAGGCTGAATGACAATGTAAGGGAGGGCTTCCTGACTGACATGTGCAAAAAATATGGACACATTGAAGAAGTGGAAATATTTTACAATCCCAAAACCAAGAAGCATTTAGGAATTGCCAAAGTCATTTTTGACACAGTCAAGGCTGCAAAGGACGCTGTTCAGCACCTCCATGAGACTTCAGTGATGGGGAACATTATTCATGTGGAGACTGATCCAAAAGGTAAGGGAGACTTCATAAACAAGCTGATTTTTTGGTCAGTTTGAGAAAGTTGAAATAATAACTGTGCTGAATCTGTATTAGTTATCATGAGCCTTACATTTGATCCAACATAACTTGCAACCCTCAGGCGAAAACAGGACGCGGTATCTCCATCTCCTTTTAAGTGGGCTTTATACTCCTTGGACATTGCCAGTGGGTAGCAGTGAACAGAATCTTCAAAGCCTTATTGACAATTTGCCGGTAATTTTCTGTAGTTATTTAATATTTCTTCAAGCTGCTTTTTAAGTGTGAACATTAGCGTAAACCTTCATTTCTGTTGTCCAACCCCTACAGGGCAGCTCACTTATACAGCGACATGGGAGCATTTCCAGCCCCACTAGCATTGCTACACCTCTCTCTCTGGACACAGCCTACTCCAGTATTTGGCAGGATACACCTTGCAGCTTTTGGATGACACCGCGTTCTCAGGGAACCCCCCGTACTCCTTGCCTGTCTGGATCTCCCCTCTCCCAGGACTCGTGCTACTCCAGTCTTCAGGCGACTCCGGTTTTCCAGGGGGAACCCTCCACCTACAGTGTTCACAAACCATTAAGACAAGAAATCTGCTACCGTAAACCTGCAAGACATCATGGGAGATCACGCAAAAGCTCAGACTTCAGCTGCATTTTTAAGCATTTTCAACCACAGCCACTTCTCCTCCATGCTCAGATAAACACCACAGGTAACAGTGAGCAGCCTCGCATGTGTGGTCATTATTTACAAAAATCTATTTGCAATAGTACAGAGCCTTCCTTTCCCCCTTCCCCTCCTAATCAGGAGTCCAGGGAAGTGGTCACTGCCACCTCTAAAGCTTTACCTCTGAACTGCAACTCTGTCAGCATCTTAAGCATTAATGTCACAACCGAGAGGCAGGCAGCAGCGTCCTGCCCACCTGACTGCAACGCATTTACAACAGAGTCGCCACTGTCTGCTGTTAATGCATCTCCTGGAAGCCCCCATCCAGAGACAGACAGCTTGGACTCCCGCATTGAAATGTTGCTGAAAAAAAAACAGAGCACTGACGCTTCGTACTTTAATAGTGGGGCTTTGGAGGCTGCTGTACATCCGCAGGACAGCCCCACTTCACCTTGTTTAGCTGCCTCAGAGGACTCACTTGATTGCACTCCAGCTCAAGGTGGATCCCCCACAGTCAGCAAACAGCCCTCCCACAATGCCCTAATGGATGTCAGTGCAACACCACTCACCCACAATGAAGGGGATGAGACTGTTCACGCTGTTGCCTCCTATTTGAGAAACTCCCAGTCTCCCCTTTCTGCTCATGTCACAGGTGTACAAAAGGGGGCTAATGCAAACAAGTCAAACTCAAAGAAAAATGCAAAAAGACTGCAGTCATTATCATGTCCTAAGGTAATGTAAATAGAGTCTTGACATATCCTCTACACCTACATAATAGTAATGTAGCCTAGTAATAGAGCATTTTTAGTCAGTTTAACAGTATTAAAGTTGATGGACATAGATAAGGATTTTATAGTTGTCATTGTATGCTGCTGTACTTCATTCAGGAATTAGTCATGATTTTTTTTTTTACTCACAGGAACTTCAAGTACCAAATGAGGACAAGGAGCGCTGTAATAACAAACAAACTGAAGCTGTGATACAAACCAAAGAGCTGTCCTCCCCACCTCAGTCTCCTGCCTTTACCTCTCTCCATCCCTCCACTCAAAGCCTTTTCTTGAAACCTCCCCCTGCCACCACGTCTAGACATTCCCACCCACCACCCATCACCCCTTTTCCTTTCCCCATTCCTTCCATTGCCCCATCTGTGCCATCTTTCCCGGTCCGCCTGCCAAATGGCACTTTTCCTTTCCCACCTCCTGGCTGGATCCCACCTCCAGGTTGTCCCACCGGTATTCTCATGCCTCCTCCCCCTATTCTTCCCCTTCCCACTTTGCTAGGGCCCCCACCACCTTTGATTGCCCCACCCTGTGTTGCACACCCTGTGCACCCCTTTCACATACACAGGCAACCTGCTGAACATTTGGATAAGGGCAATCCTACAAGGCCTGGCAGTGCACCCCTATCATTCTGTGGGCCGCCCTGGCCCAGTTTACCTTTCCCCATGTTCAACCCCTTGGTGCCACCACCAGGGTACCTGCCCACGAGGGAGAATCCTCATAAAATAACAGTGGAAAAGGTTTTGGGAGTCATCATGGAGGAACTGAAGTCAATTGTTAGGAGAGACATGACACGAAGAATGATTGAGGGGGTTGCTTTCAAGACATTTGATGAGTGGTGGGACTGTCAGGAGAAGAAAGCAAAGGTAAAGTCACAGAAATCTAGAGTTATCCTTGTAATGGTAAATCAAATTTTTAGATAATTGTTAAATTGAGTAAAGGAATGTATTGTTTGGTATTCTTTAATGATGATACGCATAATGTAACTGGTTCATCTGGTGCTAAGTTCAATATTATTGCTGTTGTGTTGTTTCATTTGTAAGATTGCTGCGGCTCCTTTGAGAACTGGGGTGGGAATAGTGGAAGACAGGACCAGACCAATAAAGGACCTCAGTCACATCATTGGACATGGCAAAAAAATTCAACTTCCTTCATTCAAGGTAGCACTGAAACCATTCATCTATATATGAAAGACACCAGAAATTAACCTCTGAGTAATACCACAACTGAACATATTGTTATTTAACTTGCTCATGCAGGTTAAAAGGAAAGGGGTCCCTGATCCTGCTACATCAGAAGAGCCAGGCAGCTTGTTGGCTTCTGTCTGTGAAAACAATAGTTACCTTAAAAATTGTGGTAAGTGCACTTTATGTAGTTAAACTCCATTTACCTTGTACCTTGCTCAAATATGTTCATCTCTTTCTGTATGGTTTTAGACGTGAAACAGAGGGATGATATAGCGAGACCTACATCTGAGAGGGCTAACCCAGAAGGTGGCTGTTCAGCTCTGAAACGCAGGCATGCAAGACCACTTGAGCTTGACAGTGATGCTGATGAAGAGGAAGAAGAGGACAACACAATGAAACATGCTGTAATTATGTTAGACAAAGAGGAGGGTACCATGTCAGTCGACGATGCTTCCAAAGTCCAGGTGAAGAGGGATTTTGCATGAGAGGTTGGCAAATAGAATTACAAACAAGTTCCAATTCAGAATCATAGTGTTGTGCCAACTGTTGGGACACTTCCACTCCGCTACTGCTTTTGAATTGGAAACTTACCTTTCACACTAATTAACCCAGGTGCAAGAAGTGACTATATGTGAGTTAAAAATCTTAAATGCACTACAGCATGTAGTTCATGTACGTTGAAAAAGTTGATGTTTTTTCCAGAATCAGTGTGAATTTGAATCATATTTATATTGCCGAATAAATTCTGGATGATATAAAATATAACAAAATAAAATATGATATAATAATAATTTAGTGATAATATATTTAAGACTGCATAGTATAACTGGTTAATCCATTTTTTTGAATAGTGTAACACAGGTGATCATGATGATGAGGAGGATGAGGAGGTGGTGCAACAACACGCCAAGGGTGAAGATGTCATCATCTCCAAAACTACTGATGGAGTACAATTCTCAGAAAGTGGTATGTTAAAAGATCATACAATTTTACCACTGTAACTATGAACAAAGTAAATAAAGAACATCTACTCATGAGTAAATTCCACTTTTTTCTTTGCAACTGAAGAGACTTTTTCAGAGACCGGCTCCTCAGAAGAAAGTGAATGCTCATCAGACTTGGAGTCCTCTGACTTCTACTCTGCACAGAGCACAGAGGACTCATCCTACTCTGACCTCAGCTCTGAAGAGGATGAAGACATGGAGGATGGCAAGGTAGACAGAGGTGATGATTTTATTGTGATATCATCAGATGAGGAGTCAATGGACCTTGAGCCGCCCAACACCCCCTCAGCTCCTCTTACCCCTGGTGCTGAGCTGGAGGTGGGCCTGCATGACTGGTCAGAGGGAGCTCATAGGAAGGGACCAGAAGAGGACCAGTACACATGTCAACATGACCCCAGTGATCTAGATGCCATGATGGACTTCCAAACCAGCAGCCTCCAGGATAGCGTCCAGCCCTCATCACTTATAGGACTTCCAGGTTATTTGCCCATTATGATGTATCCCAGGAGCTGCAAATAATTTACAGTATTTATTACATTATAATTTATCTGTTTTGAGTACCAAGTGGTTGAGGTTTAATGTATCAGGACAGTTAAGGTCATGTCAGCTGATGTCAAAAAGGTGCCAAAGAATTGTCTCAACTTTCTGGCACATAAGGGCAATAAAAATAAACCATGAAAAGTATTTCCAAATATTATTTGACTAAGGTCTGCTTAATACATATTAATTGTGGGGGGTAATTGACAGATTATCATGTTCACCAATCACAGCTCAAATAACTTCATCATCGTTATCTTCCTAATTAAAAGTCTGTATTAGATGCAAAATTATTGAAGATTTTATTAAAATGTAAAAGACGATTTATAATATTTTCATGTAATTGATCTCTAGTGATGGAGCCTAACTATGATGTGGAGATAGAGAGCCCTGAATGGAGGGTGGAGTCACTGGACAACATCGAAAACTTGAGGCCCCTCACTCCTTCTGGCTGCCTGCTAGACAGTGATCCTGACCTGCTGATAAGGCATGAAACATCGCCCCCTGCTGTGGAGGAGGTGGAACGACCTCACACTCCAGGCCAGGGCATAGTGGCTCAGATGGAGGATGAGGACTGCATGGATGAACTCCTTTCCCTCTCTCCAACAAGCAGTGAGCCTGCTCTGTCTCCCTCTGAGTTGCAGGCCTCATACGCAATATACGAGGATATGCCCAGAACACCTGGGGCAGAGGAGAGAGGTGGATGGACTGCATACAACTATGGGAGAGCTCCAGCAACACCAGGCAGAGAGACAACCCTGGCACAGGAAAGCACATTGAGGAGTCCGCCTCTCGGCAGCCCACTCTCCACTCCATCCCTGTCCAACGATCTCTACATCAGAGCTCCTCGAACTCCTGGAAGAGCGACAGTCCACCAGAAGAACACACAAATAATGACTACCTCACAGGGAGGAAATGCCTTCTTGCCTCTCCTGTGTGACGAGTCCCTCAGAGGCTCTCCCATTGTACTGTCCTCTCCCTGCAGCCTTGCCGAATCCTCAACAGAGACTCCTGACTGGAAGGACGTGTGGATGAGTTCAGGTGTGAGAATGAAGCCCTTGCAGGGGCTGGAAAATATGCCGGGCCTTCTGCATGAGGAGAGTAGGAGAGAGACAGAGAAGTTCTTATTGAGGAGAGAAGAATGGAGGTGGCAGAAGATGAGGAGAAAGAGGAGGAAAATGCGACAGCGATCATTAAAACGAGTTGCTGCT
>OMKZ01015613.1:16635-33617 GCA_900302535.1 Neoniphon sammara | reverse complement strand
CATCCCATCCTCCAGCCTAATTCAAAGCATCTTGGGGCGAGTGCAGCAGAGAGAAGGATGTGGCTAAGGCAAATAAAAGAATCATAACGACAGGATCAAAGCGGGCCTGCAAATCTATTCCTTCTGGGCATGGCGGCTTTCGGATAAAACAAAGAACGACAAAGACAAGAAAGAGAGAGAGAGAAACACGCGGAGAGGGAAGGAGAGGAAAAATGGGATCAAAAACGAAGAGGAGGGGAAGAAAGGCAGAATCCCACATCCTGGACTCTGTATCTCACGGAAAGGGTCATCGGTGGCACGTGCTGCTGTTTGATTGATGGGCCCGGCAGCCCTGCCCTCCCCTCTACTCCCCAACATCCACATTCTCTCTCTCTCTCTCTCCCTCTCTCCCCATCTCATTCCATATGTCTATCACCTCCCACCCTCTGTGTGTGTGCACGATCAAAAAGATGTGTCAAGACTCATTCATAACTCTGACTAGTCATAATGCTTTCATATTTTATTTTAATGCTATATACATCAGTTTACTGGCATTTCTGTCTGATGGAACACTGTAGGTAAAAAATAGGAGATGAAGGAGAAAGCCAGCTGCACTCAAACGCCCAACACTGGAAGTACATCGCATGCACTATAGTAAATGGAGATCTTTAGGACTTGCATTTCACATATATGGATAAGTAAGGTATATGACTGTGTGCATTTTCAGTTATAAGGTGTAGAACACCAAAATTGTGCAGATGCATGATAGAAAAATGATCCAAAGATAAGAAAAGTTACACTGGTTACCTAACTGCAGGTGTGCGTATATTTGGGTGCACCTGTGCACTGATCTGCTAGGAAGGTATTGATGCCAAAATGTCAATGTAATACATTTTTAGGAGCATGTTACGCTGTGCTGTGTGGAATCTGTTTTTTGTTGTGTGTATTTTCAGTGCACTCATGTTTGTATCATCATTTCTTATAGGAGTTAATGTGCATTTTTAGATAGCTGGGCCATTATGTTTATATCCCTGCATGGACTTTGCTGTGTATACATGTGGTTTGTGTGTGTGTGCATGTGAAATGTATGCACGCTGTATATCTACTGTGTGTTCACAAAGAAGCTGTAGGAGGAAGATCTGAGACCGTTAATTACAAAGCTTTTTCACTGGTTTTCATGTGTTTGGAAAACTAGATAGGTGGGATTTCACACAACTCAGAAAGTGTAAGCTAAATGTCAGTCAAAAATATGCTAAACTGACGCTCAAATAGTTTCTTCTGATATGTTTCTGGCACCTGTTGCATTGTTATTTGACAAGCCCCACACATCTGGCACTGAAGTAGGCTAAACCAAGCCATGAAAAGTGTTTGCAAATACTTCAAATGCTCGGGCCTGGAGGAGTGGATGATGAGGATGTTGAAGGCCAGGCCAACAATAACCTTTGCCATATGAGGGACACTTCACCATGACTGCAAAGGCTGACAAAATGACTCTGATTTGCTGTCACCTCTGTAGCTCTGCACCACTTACAGTCATTTGCATTGCTGAGTGATGTACCTACTACATGCCATCTGTTGTTCTACTGTTTTTTTTTTTTACCTTATGTGTCTTTCCCTCAGCTGTCTTTTTTATCTTAGTGTGATTTAATGTAATTCATTTTATTGTATTCAGTTGGCAGCGAGCCTCCTCTGCTGCTGAGCTGCACACGTACATCAACACATCAATCACAAACATCAACACACTGTTTTCCCCAGATTCTTCTCTGAAACCCGAGACTCGTTCACAGCCTATTTCTGCATTTAATCAATCTGATATGAGCCCGTTGATTGTTTGATTGATAATCTATATTTAAAACTTAGAAACTATAAAGCTCAGAGGTTGTGAATAGTCCAGTGTTGCTCGACTTTCCCTATGCTCCACACTGTTTCATCTCCCTAAGGCCTGGGACTGAGGATTCTGGGTAAAAAAGCAAGCCAAATCCGCACTCTGCACGAACCACATATTTAGAGCATGATGCATCAATCCTCATAATTCACATGGTTCTGTCATTTTATACTCAATTTACAATATGATACAGCCTGGGAATCCACAACACATTTTTGCAGACACAAAAGAAGAAAGGAAATTATGGACAGACATGGGGCAAAATCAAACCAATGTAGCGGCTGAGGCCGGGCACTGTCACTTGGACTGCGGAGTCTGTTTTGCAACACATCAAAGAAAGTCAGGATTTTGCATGAAAAACCGCAACATGACTAGTATCTCCCCCCGCCTTTTAATTCCCTTGAGGAAAGGAAAATGTGGATTCTCAGAAGTATTGTTCCAAAAAACATTTATACTATGCACAAATAGCTCAAGAGTGAGGAATACATAATCCAGATTCATCAATAAAAGGCCAACGCTGTTAGGTTCCAGGGCTTTTTGTTTGGCTCTGTAAGGAGGCCGGGGGGTTGAGGGGGACTGGCACATTGACAGTGGGGGGTCAGAGCTGTGGGGTGTTGTTGTGAGATGGGTCTGTTTGCTGTGTAAAGAGCCACCTCCTGAAAGTCTCGCTGAAACAAAGAAGGCGCTGTGTGACAATTTTGTGCAGGCTTCCCAGTCACTGTCAGGGCCTTTGTAATCACCACAAAAGAACATACCAGCAGAGTAAGTCCATAACTCATCCACACAAACAAACTCTGATGTCGGTAAATGAGCCGAACTCCAACCCCCAAAGGGTGAGACTTGGCTTTTGTGGTCTGGCTTGATGAAGAAAAAACAATGCAGCTGTATGCTGACGAGAGTGGCGGGACTGGAGACTGGAAAGTGGCAGGAAGTTTGGTCCAAACCTGACAATATTGGAATAAAACTCCCCAAACGCTCCATATACAGCAAATATCTCGAGAAATTTGCTTTGCGGTGGATTTTTACTGGGCATATCCCATTTATGCCGCTGGGTATTTGCGCGATCAATTCAGTGTAACTAGATGGTAATGAAAATACCACATAGCATGTGAATCAATGGGGCTGTAAATTGTGTGATGGTTGTTAATGGATTAATAGCTGCTGGATGTTATTTTAGATCCCTTGGCTTCATCATGAGGGAAAACTTACTGTCCTCAAAGTAACTCACTGCATATTGTTTGCATACAATCCATATGTGCTCTAACTCTTGTAAACACACATTCATCAGTCAATCAGCTCCCATATGAATTCAATTAAACAGTATGTGTGAAATCTATTAGCATATGGAGCTATAAGATATCCTTTGAGCTTGCAATGACTCATACACACTTTTTTTCCGTGATTCTTTCAGTGACCGCCGCTCACATATTGACAGCAGCACTTGGGTGGCAGGAGTCAGCCTTGATATGGATCTCTACACTTGATGTTGTGAAATAACCTGTGTGGTGAGACCCGTGTCTCTCCTCTAAACTTATCAGTGTATGGCTTGATGTAGCTGCCAAAGACCTCACAGACCGCTCTTGTAACATCAGTGAAATATGGCGGCCTGAGGAAACCTTGGCCAAGGCCGTCCATGACAGCTGGCACGCCACACGGCCTAAAACAATACACAATCTGTCCCTCCTGACGGCCATTAGTACACACTTGTACAGTCACGGCAGGGGAAGAACACATGCTTGCCCTGACATCTCCAGACAGCGAAAAATAAACCGACGGGTGGAAAAAGAAGATACATAATGAATACCAGTGGTCTGGGAGAAAGGAAAACTGATCTTCTCCATCATACGGTACCTTGTCTAAGCACTGGGTGTCATTGTGCAATAAAGATCCTGCTCGCCCCTCTCAGTCAAAACCCTGCCGCGTGCAGGCTCCCCTAGTGACATTGGAGAGTTAGCACCAGGACCATGAAAGCACTTGCCGCAGGTCATTAAAATACCTTTGAAAATATTGGATGCTTATCAAATAATAAGAACCACATTGCTTCAGTTTCCCCCTGTGTAAACGGGGAGTGGATTTGGGGTTGGGGTAGATATCTCTACCTTTTCAAGTGCTCTTTGAAGTCTCGGCCTTGAAACGCGCGCCTTGGAAAGTGGAGCACTTTATACTCAAGCGCTGCAGAAGAGTGCTGGCTTCTGTAAAGGTCATGACCTTGCAGTGTGTTTCTGTGTGTTTTTATCCCCATCAGAGAAATAGCCAGCTGAGTAGATAGTCTGAATACAAGGGGGATGCCGTGCTTGAATTCTCAAATAACTGGCAAATTGAAAAATATGCTTTTTTTGTTGCCTTTTCTTTGCATATTCTAGCCAGTCCCCTGCCATCTGGTCATGACCGATGGAATAAACTGCAAGGAAGTAGAAGTGCTCATTGACTCCACTATTATAACTTTCCTATAAAAATGTCAAAACAGACAATAATCAAACCAACAGACAAGAACACTGTCATAATGACAAATTGAGAATTTACAAACCCCATTTGTTTTTAATGATTACTCTGAAATGTATGGGAGTGACAGAGTGGTCTGCTAATTGGTGGTCGCTAGTGGTTACAGGTTGCGTAATCTTGTTATTTGAAATTACATTATTTGAATGAGCCTCTTAAATGTCAAAACATGTCTGTGGACTCTCTGAAAGCACTTCTTGGTTTTCCTTACATAGCCCAGTTGTCAGTTTAAAATAGCACCCAGATGGATAAGGCATAGTAAACTGTGTTCTTCAAAACCTGGGTCGGGGCCCAAAGTTGGCTCACAAGAATATTCAAGTGGGTCCCTAAAGTATTCTAGGGAAACAGCTAATGGTTGTTCCCTGGAATAATATATTTTTGCATGAAGTATTATGTTATTGTCCGATTGTCCCATAAGCATTTGGGATGTAAGCCTTATTAAACTACTGTAGGCTATAGGTTAAAGGCATCAGGGGAAATTTTGTTCACCTCCAAAATTGGGTTATGAGAAATTCTTTAGAAAATATGAGTTAGCATTGGAAGTTTGAAATATGGTCAGATATTTCTATATGGTGTATATGATGTTATTCCTTCATCACAAATGTTGCTCATGTTCCTCTGTACGTGAACACATTTTCCAGCTCCTACATCACAGTGAATCTTTTTCTCACCTTTTCTCAGTATTAGGCAATATTGAGGCTTACTGACAAAGTGACTAACCTTAAAGAACCCCATCAGATGCCCTGTAAAAATACCAATCATCCTCTTCTCATAAAACAAAGGGATGGACATTCAGAGGGAGGGGGATTTTCCATAATGGTCTTTTTCCAAGCTTGAAGGGTCCAGCTGATTTAACAAGAGGTGAATACCGGAACGGCACATCAGTGTGGGAGTTGGGATCTACCAAACTCACTTAGCTTCATATTGCCATGCTGCTGCTGTGGAAAAAAATCACATAACTGTAATTTGGGTATTTTTCTTTACTTAGTTGAAATTGAACTTGGCATTATTATAATCACGAAAATTTCATAATATTTGGTGTGAAACATGTTAGAGCACCACTGCACGATTTCCTGTATAATGGTAATAATAAATACAACCATAATTTCTCACTTCCTTTAAAAAACTTGGAAAATATGGAACAGTGACACTATCTAGAGTTGATCAGGTTTACCCTTCCAAACCCAGACACTCATAGTGAGCTAAAGGCCTTCACCATTTGATAATATTATGTTGGAAATAAAGAGAACCTGTGAGATTTCATACTAGATCTTGAAAAGACAAGTAGTAAGGTCTTCTGAGAGTGGACTAAATTTCAGCATGGAAATATGTTAAAGCTCTACTCTAGAAAAATTAGGTCTTACAATTTTTAGATGCTAAGTGAGTGCTTGCTCACTTCTGTTTAGGAAACAGTAATTTTGATTAATTTCCTTTAGGCACTTAAAATAAATCTACACTGTCTCAATTAGGGAAGATGTGACACTCTCCTCTGATGTAGCCCCATCTCTGATTTATGCTCATAAGATGGGAGGATTTTTACCTAAAATCTTGCTTAGTGCAGCTGTAAATTCAGGGTAATTCCCCTTTAAAGATTGCCATGGACTCAGTCATAGTGGAGCTGATTAATAATTGCTCCATACAAACTGGTGCTTTCACAGTATCTGCCAATCCATAACTTCCAGAGACTAAGGCTGGTCACGGAAGAAATGCTGCATTCTACCAGGAGCTTTGAGAATTAAGAAAATATGTGTATTACATAATGTCATCAACCAAAAAAAAAGAAGAAAGAAAAAATGTCTGCTTTCCAAGTGAGTTTGTCCCACTTGACATTTCTGCACTGCACATTAGTGACTTGATGCCTGCTGCTTGACTCTTATGTTCCACTCTGCTCTGGGGTGACTGGATGTGGACGCTGAATTCCTTCATACTGCAGTGTAATCAAGCTTTGAGTAAACAGGTCCAGGGTACAGCGGCCCAACGCCACTGTCTGTCTTTGACATTTCCCTCTGACGTTCCCAGTCACCCCTCCTTGGAATTCCTCCTGCGTGGCTCACGCTCCTCTGCTCGGGGCCAAGCCGCTTCCCCTGGGGCCCATCTTCGGGAGGAAATTATTTTTCATTGCCCCCAAAACACCTTGACTCTGGCCAGTTTGGCCTAGTCCTCCTCATGCTAGCCCCCAGGCTGTCAAGCTGAGCTTCCTCTTGCCCATGAGGGGGCAGTTGAGGGGTCAGGCCTTCAAGGAGAGGGGGTCACCAAACCAGGCTTCGATCCTCCACTACCCCGCAGCTCCGGTACCTTTGTTCGCCCCATAGAGTAAAGCGAGGTTGTATATTATTTTAAATGTACTAGCCTGACTTCTCTAAAACAGTAGGAAAGCCCAATCCATCTTCACTGGGTCACTGCAGGAACTCTTGTCAAGCTTTATGTTGGTTTTCTTTCACTCCAAGCAGGGATTTTATTGTGAGCCAAGGGTTTCATGTTGTATTATTAAACTTGGTGTTTTCGTATGCTGGCTTTGGGGACTGGGAAACCCTTACCAAAAATATTTGACTTCAAATAATCATAAGTGACTGCAAATGCATTTTCTTGTTGCTGCGGTCTCCTTTATTCCCATATTAATGGTTTGTTTTTGTGCCTTTTTGCTGTAGCTGAATTATATAGTTCTTGATGGTAATCCAGTAATTGGGAGGTTGGGTATCCACACTAATTCTGTGTGTGTCGTGTCATGACTTTTTCTTTGAGAATGCAATGATTCATCAAATTTGCTAGGTGGCTCCAGTGTTTCAGGTGACTCAGCAGGAAATCTATTGACACTCTTGATCACAATGGCTATATTCCATCACTTCTTACTTCTTCTCATTCCCTCCGGGCCTTCATGACCAGTTTTCTTCGACTACAAAGGAACTCAGAGAAGACAAAAGAAGGAACAGTAGGAAGAAGGAGGAGAAAAGGGGCTAAATGGAGGCTTCTGTAGTTCAGTACGTCAGTTAATCACAACCTGAATGAGACACACTCAAAGGGGGCTTTTCATCAGTGTGTTTTACCATCATATTTTGACATCAGTGTTTAAGTGATTGAACCGTGTGTGTTCATTTGTCATGAATAATTTGTGTCTGGAGAGCACAGACTTGAAAATCCACCAAAGAAGATTTAATGCCTTGTTCAAGGGAACCTTGGCGCCTTAGAGTATTGCATCAGATCCACAATGGAGCACATGGTTAACAAGCGAATACAACTGAAAACAAAAACAGGCAAGTACGTGGGCTAGATCGATGCTATATTTAAGCTGCTAGAGTATCAGACATTTGAGTTATTCCTTCATGTTTTCCTTTCACCTCCCAGCTTACATTGCTAAACCACTTTTAGGGTGTGTGCTACCTGGACTATCGCTGAGCTTTATTCAGATTATTGTATGGCCACAGGCTTCTTATCTTCTCAGGCTGCTCTGCCACGCCAAATCATCCACAAGCCCCGGGAGAGTCCTCGTCCCTGGGAGAGTTTGGGCTGGCGAGCTGGGCCTCCATGCTCTGACCTCCGCCCCTTTGCATTGCCCTGGGAGAAGGCAGGGAGAGGGTGGAGATGGAAGAGATGAAGGGAAGGGAGGGTGGTGGAGTGAGCTCTGCACAGCCAAGACCGATGCTCCTGTGGGAAAATGTGTTCAACCTGGTGTCTAGCAGACTGAGCAAGAGGGTCCTGGGTCATCAGGTGTCTGCCCTGCCCTCTTCTTTCTTCCTTTATCCCTTCCTTTGTCTTTTCTTCTTCTCTCATTTATTTCTCGGTTTCCTTCTCTCTCTTTTCCTCTTTTCTCTCCCTGTCCCTCTCTCTCTTGAACTCGCTCTGCCTTTCTCTCCCAAATGTGGCGGGCGAAACACAATGATTCATTGATACTCATTTTTCTCTCATGGATGCATTTTCCAGCTCCTGGGAATCTGATTTCCTGTTTCTGCTCCCGTCAACTGATTGGTGTTTATGTTTAGCAATCTGTTTCTTATAATCTTTTTGTTTTTCAGTCTTTTTTTTCCCTACTTTTCTCTGCCCCCCTCCCTGCCTCCTTCTCTCATTCCCTTTCTATTTATTGTCTATATGAAATGTTCCAAGATTAGGCCTACTCAAGGATGAGGGGGGTTTAGGCCTTGGCAGCAGTTAAAACAGTCAGGAAATGGCAACACCTACAGCCTGAGCCATTCAATCCAGTCCAAACGTCCATATTGGGGAAGGGGTGTGTGTGTATGCTTGTGTGTCTGTGTGTGCATGTGTTGGGGGTGGGGCTGCTCGAAATGGAAAAAGCACATTGCTCAGAGAGAGAGAATGAACATTTTTTAAACTCCCCATACTGGAGCTTAAAAGCCTCGCTAAATGAACTGTTGTTAATTTAGAGTTCAAAAAAAATCTCCCTTCAATGTCATTTATCCCCATTTGACACTGGACTAATGGTCTGCCAACAACAAATGCGCTAAGGAGGAGTCTGCTTGATTGAAGCGCTTTACAGATAAATTTGACTGGACTTGATGACTCTGCAGTGGGGCCTGCTGCCTCATCCTAATCCAACACATTGTCCAGATATGAACCAGAACCATCTTTGGGTCATGGTGCGCTGGTTTCTCTCTCCTCTCTCACAGTGTAAAATTAGAGCGTCACCACAAGGACTGCGACCTTTCACTAGAGGTCTCAGGGGGCTCCTGCGTTCTGCAATTATGGTCGAATGGCCTCTATGGGAGACTTTCCTTTGTTCTGCCCAGCGAGTGGAGGCCTTTCTGCGGAGGGAGACCAGCGGACCTAAGTGGAATCAGTTGGAACTTGGATCTTGAAACTTCCAACTGTTTAAACTTTATTTATACAGAGAGGGTTTGCTGAGCGCACAAGCTCCTTTTCAGCAACACCCAGCCTCACATTCATACAGTTAAAGACATTCACACCTGGGAGCTGAACATGTCAACTAGTCTTCTACTGTCAGACACTGAGCAGCTTCATTGGAGCACTTTGATGCCTTGCTCAACAGACCCTTGATGATGACTGCTGAAGGAGGGAACTGTGCAACTTCTTCACTTTGCCTGTACAGACTTTCCAAGCTGTTCTGGGATTCAAACCTGCAACCTTGTGATCTTGGCTCCATAACTATAGACACCTCATATTACATTTCACTTTATGCTAAGGTGTGGCTGAATACTCGTTTCCGATTGGCTGAAGGATATGCACCAAAACCATACATTAGCAATAAAGCAAGTGTATGGTCTAAAGTAAAGCTACGTATATTAGCCTGCGTTATGGTTAGCCCCTACCCTCTGTCCCGGTTTTAAAATACAGACTGCTTCAAAACTATTGGGATATTTTCCAACAATTAACATTGGTGTAACGTCGACACCAACACTGAGCTAGCCAAGCCATTTTTGCGTAAATATGTGATATATTTAATCAATTTTGGCACATGTCTACACTGCTGCAACACAAATTTGAGTAATGTTAGCCGAATGAGCTTGTACAGTCTCTGTTGCAAGGCTGTATGAAAATAGTGCAGGCAGAATTTTTTTTTAATTTCCAGAGCATATCACATGCTAAATTAGTTATCTCTAT
Source organism: Neoniphon sammara (assembly GCA_900302535.1). Lineage (NCBI taxonomy): Eukaryota > Metazoa > Chordata > Actinopteri > Holocentriformes > Holocentridae > Neoniphon > Neoniphon sammara. The sequence goes on along the minus strand of OMKZ01015613.1, from coordinate 23,683 downwards.
TTTTTTATTGTTGGCAAGTAATTATGGTATAATTCATTTAATCCACTCCAAAGTGTGTGTCAAAGGGGTTTCAATGCACTCCGTGGAAACAACCAACCTCTGCTTCGTGTTAGGTAGTTATTTGCCTCAAAGTCATGCATTAAACCCTTTAATGCTCATTGTGTATATTTGAGAAGTGGGATTTTGTGTCTGCATGTAATGACATTTTTTAGGAGGCTACGTGACATGACGAGCTTCTGCCATAGAGCTGTCTCTTGAATATTATCCAAACGAATAAATGACCTGGCGCGGCATTTTGAGGCCAGACAGCGCAAACAGCTTTCGTCTTATCCACTGGCATGGCTTCATTCTCTGGTGCCATGTTGGAATGAACATGGGGCCTTTGAGGTGGCGCCGTGGAGGGACGAGCATGGTGTACCAAACAGGAATGCGGCTCACACGTCTGCACATGGTTCAGCGTGTTCGCAATGTTGTTGCTTTTGTTTGCAGACTTTGTGTTTTAAAATTGCTCAGGCCTCAATGCTAATGCATGCTGTCTGGCGGTATGATTTGGCGCAGGCAGAGGGGCACTCGAGGGGTTATTGCTGTCAACTGGCAAATCGGCCTTTCATGGAATCCAGACGTTTAATTGTTCTCAGATGTTGAGGCTTTGGTGTGAGCCGCAATGTGTGACTTTGCTCTGTTTTAAGGTTGAATTAATTCACTGCCGTTGATGAGAAATGCTCGCATGCCTCGCAGGCCTGAGGTTTGAATGAATGTGGGAGCAGATCAGGCCAGGGTCAAATAGTCGTGAAAAAGTCTTCGCCATTGTTTTGACCGGGAGAACCAGGTGGACTGGGTTTGCCACACCGCAACAGTTCAGTGATGTGCAAGTTATGAATCACACAAAAGTAGGCTAAATTGACTTAGGGTTGACTAGAGATTGCATGGCAAACCCCACTCATCTGGTGTCTCTACTGGATCAAACAAGCCACAAAAAGTACATGACAACAGCTGATAGGTTGCAGGATAGGATGGGGCTTCACAGAACACACAAAACAAGAGCCTTATTCCAAAATTTTATCCTCTTGAAAAAGTGGATGATATCTTGTTTTGGACCACAAATTGGCAGACCACTAACTCATTTAGAAAATGAGTTAGTTAGGAAAAGTTTTTGCACAGTTTTAAAGTACATAATCTAAGTCAAAGATCTTGAATGACTGACTGAAAATATTTTTACAAATTTGATCTACAGTATTTCAACATTGAATCATGAACAGATAATCAGGTAATGATTTCTGCAGAAAGCTGGAGTATTGTGTTTTCAAACAGCTCTTTAAATACCATAATACTTTATTCATGCAGAGCTCTGCTTACATGGGTCAGTGGGGTATTTGTTTCCATTCAATAGCTTTAGACACAACTGTAGACCATCTGCTTACCATGCACATTTTACATTGCAAACTAGATCATGCATGCCTCAGCTGAAAGCAGCAGCATTTCGATGTAGGTCTGATGAAAATCAAATGTCTCATCTTCTGCTGTGATATGAAATTCAACCGCCGGTCCAGTGTCTCCCCAGCATTTGGTGGATCATTCAAAACATCAGTCAATCATTGCTTGATTGTTCCCTTGACCGTTTTTGTAGTTTCGCTGAAAACCGTCAAGCTCACCCGCTGTGATCACATCGCCTGGGCCTTCTTATGTTACAGACTCTGACAAACACTGACCATCAAGTGACCAAGAGGTTTTTCCTCCAGAGCACGACTGAGAGGTTGTGATTCCTCTCCGGTATGCAGGTTTGGCTTGAATGTACCAACAACTAGGGGAAAAATGATGGAGCCATCATTCTTTCAGATGGGACCCGTTTCAAAAAAAGCTCTCTATATGTTTAACAGCCTAACCTTCCTCCGTTTATGCCTCCACTCTCTCTTTCTAGTTTATATATCCTTGGCATGACCAGGAATTTCCTGGTAGAGCTGTTTTTGTCATATGCCAGGTGACACATGTACGACTTGCAGCCCTCTGCCTCTCCAGCATTTAAATAGGCTTCCTGGACTATATATGTTTAATGCCTCAGAGTGTTTTGCAGATTATTTGTCATATACAAAAGTGTAAGTTTAAAAGGATAAAAAATCCTATTTTATGCATTCTTTTTTGTCAAAAGAATAGTGTTGTAATATCCCTTTAATGGCTGAATAACAACTCCAAAACAGTTAAGACGAATTTAAGGCAGTGTTGAAAGAAAAAGCCAAGTCCAGTGACATCTCAATAAATTTGAGATTCAGTGTACCACAAAAGAACCTTTTCAAGAAGGGTGTTCCCAGCATGGTTTGGCAGAGGTTTAGTAAGAGGTATGTGAGTTATTGCTGTCAACTCGTTTGTCAGGGGAGGTGATTTGCTTTATCATAAAATCACAAAAAAATTGTTGTGGGCTTTATTGCAAAGACATTACTGTGGCAGTGGAATGTAAAAAATAAAAGAACTAATTTCAAAGGAACCCGTTCTCTGACAACAACAAAATCTGTAATGTTTTGGCTCTGCATTCTTATTATTTTGGATGTGAAATGACAGAATAAATTTTAGGTTATGCCCCCTGATGGCAGCTGACAAGACCAGAAGCAAATAAAAACTTTTTTGGAGTGCAGTCTGGTTCTGATACATAGTCAGAAGGCTGAGTGAGTCAACTGGTGTCACCAGTAACTGCTAAAATGAGTCATATGGCATAGTTGGAGTCGTATAGTTAGTTAGCTGGAAAACACCCAAACACACACACAGAGTTAGATTCCTCTGAGTCACTTTGCAGGAAAAGTCATCAAGTTGTCCACTGGTGATTCTGTTCAAAGCTCTGTGAGAAAGGCTTGATCTCTCCATAGTGAGTTTAATATTAAATTCAATTTTATATTTAGAAAGGATTCCAGCACAAACTTCCTTGCCTGCTGCTACAGAGAAATATTTTTTTTCTTCCATGTTTCTAATGTAATGAATAATAAGATGAAACATTCATTACAAAGGGGGAAAAAAAGAAAAAAGTATTTTTTCTATATTCTAACCTTATATGTTAAAATATGTATGCTCCTGTGAAGTTCATGCATTAAATTGTTCTTGAGAAGGAATTTGGCATTTACCAACAACATGATTTAGATATTCAGGTTCTGGGATAAATCCAACCAGGAGCACCAGTTGTCATGTTCCCTGTTCATGGAAAAGGATCAATCAATAGATCAATAGATCTATAGCCTCTGTCACCAGAGGGGGAAGACTGTCTGAACAGAGAAAAAAAGAGATAATTGGATTATCAGATAATCACCCAGTTAACCACAGAGCGAGGTTAGAGATGCTCCCTGTTGACATTCTTCACTTTGTGTTTCTTGTCTCTAAGCATTCGGCAATGTATTCACCCTCCTCCGTCTCCACTGCGCTCTGACCTCACATCAACTGTGGACAACCCGATCCTACCCACTCAACCTCTGAATACCGAAGGTTGTCCCAACAAAGTGACAGCATTTCTATTCAGCTCCAGTCACATTCACAGCAGACACCAAAGTTTCTTTTACTTTCAGCCATTTTCTCTTCATCAAGACAGGGATTACATGCAGCACTTCACCCACTTGAGCAACAGGCACAGGACAAAAGGAGAGAAAAACAAGTGTGTTCCAACAAAGCTAGCAGATGGTCTTTAGGGGTAACGTGTCCATTGGCTTGTCTCTGCAGTGACCTCAGAAGCCCTCGTGGCTGTTAAGACCTCCTGCGTATCTCCTGCGTATCGCGGGCGCATGTGCCTGTGTAAACTGGGGACTGATAGTGATGTGGAGACTGGAGGAGAAGGTAGTCAGATTCACAAGTGTCCCCATAGATGATCCCCATTTATAGGGTTTACTGCTCCTGTAATAAATGTTGATTTTTCAGTGACAGTTGGCCTACTTAGAGTTCACAAGTGTAGAGAGTTGTCTGTCCACTAATAGAGCTCCAATATGACTCTGGGGCAGCTGTTCATAAGCATCTAAACTGTTAAATAAATTCTGATGGATGTGGATTTATTATGAAAACTGGCATTGTGGTGACTACTACATTAGTTAGATTAGCACAGATGATTTTGCTGTGTACCCACTTGACTGGAAAAGCCCTATTACTCCTTTCCTGTGCCTCCAGTGTACTGTTACTGTCATGGAAAAAAAGACACACGGCTGCAGCCTTGGCACTTTTTGATTCCCTTTTCTTATTGGAACTGAAAGTTTAAATGGTCTCTTTATGGGGTGAGTGAGTTTCATTACCCTTGGGCTCTTGAAATATGCTAAAAACAGTATATAATTTCAATAATACATGAGGCGTCAATGAGAAAAATGAACATTCTTTTTGGCAAAAACTCACTCTTTGCAGATATGTGTGTTTTTGTCAGACAGCAGTGACATGGGAGTTGTACTGACATCTGGTATTTGGCAGGTGTCCCCATAGATGATTGCTATCGACGACACACTCCCTTATTTCCCACATCTCTATGGGCTTTCCAATACACTCAATGGTCACAGAGACTCACACCAAAACTCCCATAACAGACTAACACAGTACAAGATGTAGAGATTGAGATTAATGAATAGTGGATAAGGGGAAGCATGTGATGTGCCGTATACACGTGCACACATATAAAGTCACATTATCTAAATAACACCTGTTGTCATGCCGTGGAAACACACCCATGCTGATGGACCGCTGTGTTTTTATCAAGCTGGGGCCAAGAGCCAGCTTCAGGCTCTTGCAAGTCCAGGGAGAGGGGTGGTGCCCCCCCGAAGGGGTGTTTGCTTAAGGCCCACTTTACGACCGTGATGCTTTTTCCAGACCAGAACTGAGCCTGAAATGCAGACAGGAATGGGCATGAAGCCAGGAGGCTGCTTCCTAACTTCAGGAATCAGAATCAGAGTCACTTTATTCACCAAGCACAATAAACCCACTGCAATTTGTCTCTGCGGCAAAGCTGCAGAGACACATCAACAACTTGCATACTACTGCACAGAACCTCACATATAACTTAGAGTATCTGCTGTTGCTCCATAGAAATATGTAATAACAATCTCTGCAGTGATGTTACCCCAAATCCTCAAATAATCTGCATGCAAGAAAGATTTACATGCAATCAGGCAAGGCATTTCCTGCATTATTTCCATTCTGTTGACTGGCCTGCCCTTTGATGCTAGGCACATACATTGGATTACTACTAATAGCAGTTTACCTTTAAAGGTAAAGGCCTTGGGTAATCTGAGCCCTATCTGTGGTCAAGGGCAACTTCTGCTCTGAGCTATCGCTTCACTGTGCCGTGACAATCTAATGACCCAGTCCTGGCCCAGATCAAAGAGCTGTTTGTGGTTTGTGTGACTCTGAAGATTACACTTGGCTGCTATGCCATTCTCCTAGCAGCCAAGTAAGATCCCAGAGGCATTCGCAACCAAGATTTTTATCTGCCTCCTACCCAGACAAACAAGACGTGCGTCACTGAGCAAAATGCTTAAATAATAATCTTACTTTTTTACTTTTGTATTGGATGGTGAGTGCACTACATCAGTCCCTTGTTCACAATTTCACTATCTAATGTATCTGTGAAGAAAGGAGTGTTTCCTGTGTGTGTGTGTGTGTGTGTGTGTGTGTGTGTGTGTGTGTGTGTGAGAGAGAGAGAGAGAGAGAGAGAGAGAGAGAGAGAGTCAGTCAGTCAGTCATTCTGGCATTTTGGCACTGATTCTCAAAACTCCCTCCGTTTAGAAAGGACAGCTCAAAGTTCAATAAATTGTCGGAAATGACACACACTGCGAATAAAAATTATACACCCCCCAAAACATGTCACTGATTAAAATTCATAATATTGTAAAGAACATGAAAGCACATGTGCGGATCAATTCTGACGTGCGTTTGATTCGCAGTTTCATTAACGTCCTTGTTTTCCTCAGAGGAAGTCCCAGGTGGGACACGACTTCAAAACCACGGGCTTAATTGCGAGCATGTGGCCTTGCGCAGTTTCCAAGGCGCACTTGACTTTTCCAGGCTGTCCGGTCCTCTGGGTTAAGAAGCCTTGGACAGAATTTCAGCGCTATCCAAAAAAGCATATCTTTCACCTGGTCTGCAGTAGAGTATGGAAATAGGAAAAAATAATAAATAATCACCACACGTTGAATAAGGCTTTCATAACTGTTCCAAGGCACAGTTTGCGCTTGTAATCAGGACACAAAGCCAGCTTTAGACTGGCTGTTGATGAACACTGATGAGATTTTTTTTTAATTCAAATTACTAATATATTTCTACGTGATTTTAAGTTCATAGGGACACATATCGTTTTTATTTGTATCTCTTATAGTTTGCCATCACTATAATATTCCAATTGAGACTTAGAGTTTTGCTAATATATTTGTTCAGTATCCTACTTAATTTTATTATAGGATTACTATGGTCCTTTTTCCTAAGTGGGGTGAGGGTGAAAAACTGCAGGCCTCTTGTAGCTGAATTGCTAGATAAACAATAGAGCGAATCTGAATGTGACAGGCGCGTCTCTTCAGGTCAGAGCAAACCAAACCAGGACCGTCAGCTGGGACGGAGCTGGCGCTGGCAGCCCGGCAGAAGGTCCTGACAGGCCCTGGGTTTCTCACCGTATTCTCACGACTCCTTAACGTCTTCATTAATTAAAAATCCAACAGAATGAAGTTGTGGAGAATAGCTGAATTGGTTTTGCAAACACACATTGTAAACAATAAAAGTCTATCTGATCATGTGGTTTACTCAAATTAAATCTTAAAATTGTATGTAAAAAATGAAAAAAAAAAGAAAGAAAAAAGTTGGGTAAGTTGATATGTTTGCTGTCCCAGTCAAACACTTTACTAGAATGAAAAGACAATATTTGAAGTTAACCGAATGATCACTCCCAAGGCTTCAAGGCTTATCTGTCCACACTTAGGAAAATTAAATAAAACCAATTCCAGAGTCCAGGGACGTCGTACACCCAATAATAATAATAATAACAACAACAACAACAAAACAACAACAACAACAACAATAATAATAATAATAATAATAATAATAATAATAATAA
>OMKZ01015613.1:0-11716 GCA_900302535.1 Neoniphon sammara | reverse complement strand
AGTATGTCAGGTGCTGTGTCCAAAGATGGCAACAATGTTATACTTCTGTTTGTTTAATTTATGAGGTCATGACCTCATTCATCTGTTGACTTATTTATATATTTATTTTATTTTATTTATTTTTATTTATTGCTTATGTATGTCAAAATGTTTGTACTACTTTCTTGGTTATGAGTTATTGATGAGACTGTGACTAAAATAAGAATGCTGTGATTCATATTGAAAGCTGTTCACTACATGCTGTAAAAGTGCTTATTTTTTTCCTTTAGGCACAAAGAAGCTCCAAAAGAGGTTTGATTCACCTTGCCCTGCCCCTCACACAGCACCCTCCTAGAATGGTTTCATGTATTTTAGTGTAAATAGATTGATCATCTCACTCACCAACATCTTCTCTTAAATCAATGGCAAGGTTAACATCTCATGCCTGCTATTATTGCAGATAAAGTACCAATATATTGTACCCATTGGCACTGGTGAACTGGTTTTGACTCCATTAGTGGAATTCTTATAAAACATGAAAATGGGTAGTGTTTTTCTGATGATGTGTGAGCCCTTACTGTTAATATTCCTCTATGCTAATCATGGATTTGTCAAGAAAACGGATCATAGTCACCACCTCGATCTCAGTGTGTATGTGTGTTCAAAGCAATTGTTTGTAGTGTGTGTGAAATTAAAAAAAAAAAAAAAAGACATAACGTTTATCCCTGGTTTGTATTTCTTTATTCCATGTTTCTCTTTCATACATGAGTGTTCAAGAGAGTATATATTATGGAATTGTGACTTTTACCTTTGCCTTCATTATACCTGGGCTTTAGAGGTGTGCCACAAATCTCCTAGCATCCACAGGTGGTGCCATCATGGAGATTCAGTTGTAAATTCGTTGTTTGCAAATAATGGTGAAATATAAGAAATGTGCTTAAAAAAAGAGGTGCCTGGAATTAAAATGGTGGCAGGGAAGTAGGTCAATTCAGTCATGTAAAAGTGAATGAATAGATATTTATTTCTTTAATTTGAACAGGAAACTGACTCATCTTTTCACATTCTTGTCCTTATTGCTACTCAAAAAATGGCAAATGTTAAGTTGAGAAGATTCAGGTCAGTAAATACAACTTTTTCACAGCAGTCACTTGGACATGAAACAGGGTAAACACGTGTTACTAATGACATTAATGAAGGTTCTGTTCTATTTGGGTTCAGAACCTTAATTAATGTGATTAGTAACACCTGTGTTTACCTGCTAGTTCATGTCAAAATGACTACTGTGAAAAAGTTGTATATAAACAGCCATTTTCAGGCATTGTTAGCTAGCTAACTTGCTAGCAGGTTAATTTAGCAAAGCACCCAAAATTAATGTTAATTTGTGACTACTACTGTTGGCTCTGCGAGCGATAAAGTTTGCTTTTACTTGATATGGTCGAAGAGTGGAATGGTGTGTTTTTAACAGGGCAGTGATTGACAGCTGTGAGCTAACATGCCAGGATTACCTACATCACTTAGCTGTATAAGTGTTCCCTTTCAAAAACAACACAGAATTTAACCACGCCCTTTTCAGTTCTTTTGAGATGACAAAATTATATACTCAGAAATACAATCAGCCAGTCATGGCCAAAGAGCTAAGGATCCCCATCATGGCTGCCTCAAGGTGCGTGACATCATCAGAAAAGCCCTGTAAGCAATAAGTCACGGCCCTGGTTCCTGCTTCATAATTCTTCAGAGCAATAATGAGCTCAAAGCATCATTTTCTTCCACAAATAGGTCCACTCAATTCACAGTTAACAACAGCATTTAAAACAATTGTTCGATAAAAACATTTCATTTTAAGCTATTACAAATTAAGCATTAGCAATTAATAAATTAAGCATTGGCAAATGCCTCCTCCTCACCATATAAAGGAAGTGTTGGAGCTCTTAAAACTACGCTCTGTGCTTGTTGTCCTTTGTCATTTTTCAGTGTTTTATCAGAGAATTATCAGAGAAAAATTCTTCATTTTGGGCCACGAGGTCTATTTAATGGCATTTGTACATGCAAAAGCGTATGGCTTTCATTGGTGACAAAACATCTTGCAATGACATAATGCTAGATTTGGTTCCACTGGGTTCCAGTAGTGAAATGCTGAAGAGTGAAGCCTGCCCCTCCCACATCACAGGAAGCTGCATTTCATGTGGCGTGACATATTGGTTGCACGCTGCTAACCTAGGAATCTAAGATTATTCTACTGTTGCATGCAGTAAGGCACGCTGGGTAGGAGCATCAGCCTGAAATATAAACATATGGATGTGTGTGATTCATATGGGAAGTGTATAAACAGCAAAAGTGGAGACACTGAGCTGTGTGTGTTGGCTCGGAGAACCCCTTATGTGACATTGAATTCACAGCTGTTAACATCCAGGTCCAGTGTATCCCTTATACCTTTAGCAAGTTGGAAGCATTTGTTTTAGCAATTTTCCTTTGGAGGCCCTCACCCAGGGATTTAACAAAAAAACGTTCCCACCTATAGCTGCCTCTGGTTTCACACAGGTCAGCCTTGCACCATTTCCACACTTCTTAAAACTGTCCATCTGCCACCACAAATGACTGTCACTGTCATCTGGCTCCATAGCACTCCATGTAAAGCTGGTGACACTACATAACATGGTTGACTTTATTTGTAGCAGCGTTGTTTCTCATGCAGCCAGACGTTTCTCCCTACAGTGAACAGATGCCACTCCAGGTGTACTTGTCAGATGTGTAAAACAGGCAAGGGGAGTCAACACGCTCATTCTTTTTAGTGCAACTAATGGAGCCCTTAGGAAACAATTAAGAAGCGTCATGGCGTCGTATGGGAACTACACTGAATAGTATGGATGGTGTGTAAATGATGAACTTCTGCTTTTGGGAGCTGGAAATGGGTAACAGCAAATTAAAACGAGTCTCTAGTTTTTTCTGGTGAGCAAACTGATTGGCTTTGATGAGATTTACATTTTTGTAAGGGTACTGCACCCGAAGCATTCTCCTGTTCCTACTATGCAAGGCAGGATGATTTAAACATCAAAGATGAATTAGTACTCAGGAAAAAAAAACAAAAACAAAAACAAAAGTTAAATAGGATTTCTATACAAAAATCAGGTTAGATACCAAAAGAATTTGTTTTATGAGAAAATCTGTCCCATTGGAAAAGATTACAATGAGTCCCATTAGTTCTGTTCTCTTCTTTGATGTGTCTCTCCTGTTAGACCTTATGTATATGATTATGAATCTGTGTGTGTGTGTGTGTGTGTGAATAGGCGATACAGATGTTGCCTCGACTCCTTCTCTACACTGTACACCTGCTCCATGTAAATGTACACCAGAGACATGGGATCATATAAGAGCCAGGTTTATGTGATTATTTTGAGGCTGACTGAAAAAATTAGATGAAATTACATTTAACAATTCTGAATTTCACCATGCTGAAATGCAAGGATTTTGTATTTGGTTTAGACTTTTGTAAAGACTGCCAAAGCCCTTTGCCTTTTAATAGTGGTATCCTGCTGATGGTAAATGACCTCTGTGGCACCCTGGATGCTCAGTGACCCCTGGGTCCCTCTAGTGGTATTTCTTGGCTAAATATATTTAGGGATTTCTGCAAGTAGCTCCTGATGGAAAACTTTGTGTAGGAATCTCAAACGTCTCATACAAAATGACTTACAGGATGAAATTGAAACAAATAATTTAACTCTTTAATTAAATCATATGACCTAAGTATAACTCACAGTAACATCTCTTTCAGACTGTAACATTTATAATGTAGAGGTACCAAATAAACCTCAGGAATTTTTTGTCTATATTTACTCTAGCCAAATGGATCTATAATGTTATGGAAAATAACTGATTCGTTGTCATTTGACACTACGTACTTACTTGCCATTGTCTTTGGCTCTTCACCTATCGAAAGCAGCTCTAAAATGCCTTCTGGATGAGATCTGATTCGGCCAGGGGAAAATTCAGAGGCCAGCATGAGTAAGATTCTTCCAGTCTGCGGACTGCATCAGAACCTTTGTCCGGCTTATTTTTGCGTTGAGGTAGTTTATTGATTTAACATCCGGCAGACTTGAACTGACAAACAGTGCGAGGCCTGGAGCCCTGAGCGGCTGTTCTGCCGTAGGCTGGCAGGTGTGTTTATCACGCTGGTGAAACTCTGGAGTCTGAGCCTTCAACTTGTAAATATAATTAGCACATCACATCCTGTTGGAAGAGAGTAAAGGTCTGGATGGAGAAGATCTGAAACAGCCCTGTCAAAAGGCAACAAATCTCTAAAACGTAAACAAAGCTGTTGATTCATCAGTCGGATATAGGAGATGGCTGAAAAAGTTTGAACATGTGGCATTTTTATCTGTGAACCCAATATAACATACATCTGTAGTAACAACAAGCCACCTGTATACTTACATATTGCATGTGAAGCTGCGTATACATATGCCACTTCTATTTATGTGTGTGTATGAAAGTGTATGAAAAAGTACAGGCGGTGTGAATGGAAATAAGACACCTAAGTCAGCTAGAGGGGAAACCTCAGCTGTCTTTAATAATATCAACTAATTTTGTAGAGGTGACTTGAGGCAAAATAGCCACAGACACAGAGTTCACAGAGCTCCACAAGTAGCATTACTTACCTTCCAAAAAAAGACCCATAAATAATGATCAGTGCCGACAGGTGTTTTTGTTTTTCAGACTGGGAAGCTTCTTCCTGCCCAAAGCGCACTGGTTTAACAGTTGTTTATTGTTGTACAGGGAAATATGTCTAATATGGTTATTCTTGTTTTAAACCCACTAGAGGTACAATGTGGCACTGAGGGGTCAGACAGTCAGACAGTGTGTGAAATACAAATGTTCCCTACCACTGTAACGTTTTACAAACTCTGTGTCTATGTGGAACAATGTGCCAATAGTGTGATCTTAATTACTGTACATTTCCAGCACTTGGCTGCCACTATTATCCAGTCAGACTTACAATGAATGCAATAGTAGGATGAGCCTAAATGCCTTTTAAACCAGCAAGTCACACACAATAAGAAGTGCAGCAGTCACAGTGCTGAGGCAATAAATGTACAATAACAAATAGTCCTGTACTGAGAAGTGCAGGGTAAAGGAAAAGAACCAGGCAGAGGAAGATTTTTTTTATGAGACAGGAGTACAATCAGTTGCAAGTAGGGAGCAAAGAAAACTACAAAGAGTCATGTTTCTTGAGGAGATGAATTTTCAACGCAGGCTGAAACGGAGGGATGCTGCTGTCCAGTCTGCTCAACAATCAACCGCCTATCTTTTCAGTTTCCATGCCCAAGCTGCCATGCTAAACCTGCTCGAATCTGGATTTGGAACTATACTTGGACATCATTGTCAAAGGCCAGAGTACATTACCATCTGTGGCAGAAGGATTGTCCCATTACTGTCAATGTTAATCTGCACTTTGTTGTACTGAAGACGACTTTTGCTCTCACAGCAAGTAATTTTCAGTCATAACAAAAGGGATCTGATGTATAAACACTGCTTATGTGCAAAATATTTATTAACAGAAAATTGTGAGAGTGTGTACTACTTCACAATCTCTTATTCTAGTGATCTTGGACGCAATATCATATGTTGGTTTAGACATCTCATTTTATGAACACTCTTAAGAGCTGTAGAAAAACAATTAGACTGCTTTACTACACTGAAATGAGCCTTACCATTAGTTAGTGGCAGTTTGCCCTGCTGGAGGACAATGGCCAGCTATAGCAGAGGAGTGTGTCTAGAGGTCACATGGATTTTTACCTCACTGATAATGACATATGCACTACAGGATCTTCATTGATTACTATTATATCTTAACAGATGTTTTCCTATGTTTGTGATGAAAACTGGACTTAAATCAAGTCTTGATCACCTTCACCATCACTGAAGCAGAGAGGCTGAACTCAGCTGTTTGAGTTTACTGCTGTGAACTTTTTTGTTTACTTGGAAAGACTAAATCAAATGAACAAGAAATTAAAGCTGTGCTAGGCAAGATTTTCACATAAAAATATACTGCAATAGAGAGGGGTGACTCTAAAGGGCGACCTAAAACTGAGACACTATCGATTATTGGCCCTATTGTCTCACCAACATCAGATATAGAGGTTAGCTCCTCGTGTTTCTTTGGTATCATTTGGTGAAAACTGATCACAGACCATAGAGGTTAGTTACCATGAGCATGCTGTGTGCCACTCTCTGAGGTCATGCTGCATGGTTTCTGGGTATAGAAGTTCACATTTCTCATACAGTTATCTCCTGCTACCATCTGGGAGTGCCACTGTGCGATGTTGCCAACTGTAGATTTAAATGTGGCTATTATTTTCAAGCATGTTCAAGCATTTTTCATCAGGTTGGACCCTTCAGAATCTATATGCCTATACTCATAAATGATGTTCTTTAAGCAAAAGCAAACAACACAAAGTACCTGTAGAAATGAAGCTGGCATCTAATGCAGTGGCAGTGTGAGACCTTTTCACATAATAAAAACACACTAAAGTAAAGTTCTTCATGCATAGGTCTTTGTATAAAGTGTTATTTAGGTTATCTCAAAAAAGACTGAGAATTTAAGGAATTTACAAACAACAGCCTACCTCGCCTTCCCAAAAAAATGCTGACTCCCCAGAAGACCTGCACCCAGCGCTCGTCACCATGGCAACCCAGTGTGTTGGCACTTTAATAGCTGTGAAACTCTAGTTAAATAGCTCACCTGCTTTTCTCATTACAGCTCCTCTTCACAGGACCACGCTTTTAGCCTCTGAGCTAATAACTCAGATCAGAGTGTGTGGAGGGAAAATATGGTGTCGTCTTTACAATGTGTCCCGGGGGCCTCCACTCAAGGGCCCTGAACAGTGGGGGGCCCCATTTGAAGCATTCTCAGACGAGCACTGGGACATTCAATAATTTCCTCCTCGGATTGGAATCACAGCCCTCCTGGTGGCCAGAGCAAACATGCTACGCAGAGAGAAATAAACAGTGTCAGTTTTTAAGTCTTTCCAAGGTGTTAGCTATGAGTGCTGTGAGGGCTGTTAGGGTTAGAAGTGACGTGATTGGTACATGCAGCTTAGCAATACTCATCAAGGATTAAAAGATTGCTATTTAAAGTTGCCTATTAAATGATTTTCCTCTGAGTGTAATTTAATTAATCGAAATGTTCTTGCTAGTTTGGAATGCAATGAACTAACCAACTGAAAGATTTATTGGCCTGCAGCTGAACGATAAGCCAATAGTTCAGTCTCTAGCAGAGCTAAGGTTCTTGGTGACACAGGTGACATGGAAGGAGTGACAGCGGACTGTAAATGCCACCCTAGTGTTGACATCCGGTGATCTTCACCCTCCTTGTCTTTGCCCAATCAGTAAAATAAACAAGACCACTGTTTGCCCAGCCTTCCTGCGCTGTCTCCCCCAAGCTAACTGAGTTCAATCTAAGCTAGCTAAAGCCCAGCCCTCTTTGGCCACCTGGTCCACACAGGGCACTGTGAACCTGGGCCAGTCGTCATGCTAACCTTGGCACCAGGGTCACAAGTGCAACACTAATTACGCAGCATTATTTGTGCAGGAGGCTGCTTGCGAACTTCCCCATCAGCACCCAAGTGCATAGCCTTTCTGTCATTTGTTCAGCAAATTTGCTTTGACCCTATCAACAAGACCTTTCCCCCGTTTCCTCCTGTTTGGCCTGGTTAAAGTTCAGACTCTGGAAGTAGTACATGCATAATGAATATAATTGTATTATAGCTGACATAATTGCTCTGGCAACACTGTTTTTGGTAACTGTCAAGTCAGTGAAGTGCATTTGAGTTGAGTACGGCTTGAATTTTAGGTTCATGACTTTGCTGAGAGCTCTTTCTCCGTGGGCAGAGAGCTGACAAAACAGCTAACATTCCGATCTAAAATGGGTAAATCCACCTGAAAACACATCAAGAAAAGTACATTGATAAAGATGGCATAAATATTTTCAGCATTATGTTGACCGGTGATCAATGTTTAGAACAGTAAATGGAACCAGGTAAGCTAATAGATACAGTATGTGCCTGAAATGGAGTATATCATGATTCTCCACGCTCATCTCCAGTAGGTAGAGCCCTGGCGACCTGCGCTTCAAAGCTTGGCTCGATCAGTGAAGGGCTATAACTCTACAGAGTCAGGTACGGAGTGTACAGGTTGGGGGTGCGGTGGGGTGTGTGTGTGTTGGGGGTATTCTGCCCCATTCTCCCCCTTCCACCTCCAGATATCAAAGTAAACTCTGACAGTGGGGGCCTCTGGCAACCCGGGCCCCTGTCCACACAGGAGACAAAGCACCGAGTGGCGAGTCTGCATCGTATTAAACAAAACCTAAATGCTTCAAGCTGTTACACACTCCCCAATGAAACCTTTATGAAAGGGCCCCTAATGCGATTTCAGAAACACCTTGTCATCAACCCTGGGGCAGCAGAATGGAGAAGTGTGCATATATGAATGAATGGGGTCCCGGAGTGACCGCGAGTTACTGAAGAATGACTCTTTGAGTGTTGGTGCCTATGGTTTTACGGCCCAATACGCACACCTCTCCGATATTGCCTATTGTTTCATTCACCACAGAGGCTTTTGGTAACTGCAGGCTCATATTAGAAACGCTGCCTGTGAGTGATAATGTTAAGTGCCAGTCTTGTTATGTCATCGTATAAACGAAAACTTTGGCTGTGCACTGTGGGATAGCGCTAGGGCCAAAGAAGAATGTACTGTATATTGTTGCAGTTGGACAAAACCTCACTAAACAAGTTTTTCCGGGATGAAGAAAAGATTGCTTATGTTCTCACTGATGAAAATCCAGTTTTGAAATAAAGCAATGGGTTCAACAGGTTTTGAGTAAATTTTACAAAACAATGTAATCCTGAAATTTCAGTAAGAAAACAAAACCTTGCACTTGCAGTTACCTTTTTGTTTCGATAATGGCAGTTGTATTTTTCATCCGTATCTTGTTTCCATTTAATAGGAAACTGAATTCCCGCTCAGTCCATCGAACATGTTTTCATGAAGGAGTCTTTTCTGAGTCAGTTTCACCATGGTAGCTTACTGGAAGAGAGTTGTGCAATAAAACAGACGTAGCCTATGTTTTTCTCCTGTTCCTTTGAAGAACTGACCTAATATTTCAGTCACGATAAGTGGGTTTTAGTTATCAAAACACCTCATCGGTTTTGTATGTTTAACTTTACATCAGGCAAGTATAACACCTTTATGATATAATGCAGATATTGAGAAAGGACTAAGGAATTTGATGTTGAAACTGTTGGAACTGTTAATTGTGGTGTTTTTAGCATATAAGCTTTTAATAATTATGTGGACGTTTTCTTTGAGAAAGTACTTGTTATTCTTCAACAGGTAGCAACATATGCATCCACCATGTAAAGCCACAACATGTATGAACCTACCGTGTAGTATGAAATCACTATTTAACAATTATATTAGCTTAAATCAGTCGATCAATATCATAGTTTAAGTTAAAGAAAAAAAAAACAGGTGGTGAATTTAGCCTGAACGTTCAAATGTACAAACCAAACCTGCAACAGAAATGGTTGCAGGTTATTGATTAAGTCCTTCAAATTAGAATCAGTGATTAATTCCACTTGAACACTAAAGCTCATTTAATTTTAGAAGACTTTGCCTCCAAAATCCATTAACCTTGCAGTGAAGTGAACAATGAGTTCCAACGAACATGCTCTAATATTACTAGTGTTATCTCCATCCAGTCTCAACAACCACTTATTCAAAGTATGCATAAGATTTATCACTAATATTACAAACTAAACTAAATACACTTTTCCATTGAAAAAAATAAGTAAGGCAAGTAGTTCCCTTTTTCCTGCAGTTACAGTGCAGATTATAGTTACCTTTTTAAGAATCAAATTATTGCAAGGCTGTTGCATGAAATCCATTATTCTCCGGCTCTGTTTGCAGAACAGCGGTGCAGATATGTAAATGGTTGTTCTAATGGAAGCAGTGGGGCCAGTAGTAGCTTTAAAAGTGATTGCACTGTTGGTAATAGACACTGTAGTCTGAGCAATGAGAACCAGCTGGGCCTTTCCTCTACTGAACATCTTTGGTCCATCTTGAAACACCCTCTTCTCTTCCTCTGTTGCTCACAGACACACACACACACACACACATACATAGGCTATGGCTTTAGATCCACTTGCCAAGATCATTTGGGGTGAACCTCACAAGTGTTGGGGGGGTGAAGTCGAAGGTAACCAATCCTGGCAGGCACATGGACAGTAAAATTCCACTCATCACAGCCTCCAACAAATCATCTCTCCCATAACTTCTCCTCACACGTCCATAACCCTTTCTGTCACATCAGAGGCCTTGGCGAATCGGCGAGCCACATCCATACATTTGGCTTTTGAGACCAAGCTATACAATGAAAACCGCGCAGCTGCCGCACAAGGTGGCCCGTCCCTTTTCCTCTTCACTCTTTCTCTTTCGCTCCGTCTTTTTCCTTTCTTTCTTTCTCTGCCACAACCCGCTTTTTCTCATTTGACACCTCTCTCTCTCTCATTCTCTCTATCAATCGTCTGTATTTATGAGGCCGATGTGAAGGCGGCAGGCCCTGCACACGGCAAGGATGTGCTCCCATTGATGTGACAGCCCCTCAGCAGAAAGGATCTGGGCTTATTAAGGCCAAGCCCTCGGCCCATGTGGAGCTGGTTTAGAGGTGTCAGACAAGACAGAGGTACGTCATCCTAGCCTGGTGAATTATGGCCCAGGCTCATCTTTGATCTGACAGGCACGCCATCCCTCTCTCTCTCTCTCTCTCTCTCTCTCTCTCTGAGTCTTTTTGTTTCTCACTCTCACATCATTTTCCTCTCTCTCTTTCTCTCTCTCTCTCTCTCTTCCTCTCTGTCAGGGGTGCCTGCTAGAGCCAGAGGGACCCAGAATGCCTCTCTGCTCCCTTGAGCCATGGATGAGATGTGCATGATTCACTTCCTGAAAGTGAGAGGGGTTTAAAGAACAGGTAGGCCTATAACCAGCCCTTATAGACACCGCTGCTCCAACACTGCAATTTCCACGTGAATAGCTTTTCCTTTACCCTGCCGATTTACAACAAAAAGTCGACGAATTTTTCAAAGAAAATACATGCTAAGAATCATGGTTTACAGGTGCACTATGCAAAAAGTGCCAAGTCTCAATTTGGGTTAGGGTTAGTGAGATGTGAAATATGAACATAATTTATTATAGAGTCCATAGGAACTGTGTAGACTAAACCATCAAATTTCTTGCACATTCCACAGTTGTTGTTTTTTTCAGAGTTGAGTTTACTTGGTCTTCACCCACTGCAATTTTGCATAGTGGCATCTTTAATATGCTTCCATGTGAGCAGTGTAAACTCATGCAGATTTGTGTCACAAAGAGAATCAAACTACAAATATATGCACAGGTTGGTACCTTTATGATGCCCATTTAATGAATTGTGTGGAAAATTCAAGCTTCTCAAGGAAAAAAAAAATATTCACATTCATATTCACATGGAGCAAGATCAGCAATGCATTTCTGTCAGTTTGAGAACGGGGCAAACTGTCATCCTCATCATTTACTGCTTGCTTATTTGAATAAAAACCTGCTTATCATTACCTAGAGCATATACAGTGGGTGGAAAAGACCTGACCAGCCCCACCCCCCCTTTCTTCTTGCAGTGTGTGTGTGTGTGTGTGTGTGTGTGTGTGTGAAGGCTCGC
>OMKZ01015612.1:0-10103 GCA_900302535.1 Neoniphon sammara | reverse complement strand
AGCAGTTAATAAGTAGTATGGTGGTGTTTTACTAATGGTTACAAGGTGGGGTTATTGGTTCCATGGAGCACTTGTGTACCATGTTTCATTTCATTAAAGACAACAGAATTGTAGAAATATCATGTTACAATGTTATTGTAGCGCTTCCTGTGGGTAGAATTGTATCAAACGTTACACACCTGTGCAATGTGGTTGTATGTACAACATTCCCAAATTTGGTTTCAATCAAATTCAGCTGAAGAGTTACAGTCCTTTGAGTGCATCAGGCCACGCCTTCAAAATGTTGCTAACCAATTACAGACAGGTAAGACAGGTAGGGCAGGGCTATTGGTGCCACGCTTCAATATGTCATGTACATTCTCATAAAGCACTTGTGTACCAAGTTTAATTTCATGAAAGACAACAGAATTGTAGAAATATCAAATTATAATGTTACTGTAGTGCCCCCTGTGGGTAGTGTGAGAGCTGCAAGCTCACACTAACTACTTTCTGGAAAGATGTAAGTCTGCATCTCCTTTTTTAATTCCTTGGATCAAACTTATATATTTTGTTTGAAATATGTCTTGTGCTATTATATAAATAGTAATAATGCTATTGAGTTATTTATTTATTTTTTGCAATCATGTTGATTGACATGCTGTATCTGTTTTTGTTTAAACTATTATAGTGATGTTTTGTATGCATTTTTGTATTGTATACCAGTAAAAAAAAAAAAAAATAAATAAATTGCCTGCCGATTGTAATATTTCCATTTTCCACACAGTGGCACTACAGGACAGAGGAACACTGGCCTGCCTCAGTTTACTCACCACAGAAGTAAGACGTAGCCAGCCATCATAATACCTTTTCTCCTGTTTTAAGCTTAACCTATTGAGTCACTTACTAAATTGCCATATACTGTGATGTGTTTTGACAAGTGAATGATGGTACAGTTAGATATTAAATTGATGCATTAGGCTCACAGGTAACCATGCAGAGGATTTTTAAGATATATATTTTAATCAAAAATTACAAACTCATCAGACACTCATTATTTTCCCCTCAGTCACTTTATCCCCCAATGTATTGGCAGGATTGAAAAAGATGTGAAAGCATCAAACTATGAGATGGTTGCATATACTCTGCCAATGAATCTACACCTGTTAATATGAGGAGGACATTTCAAGCAGCAGAATAACTGAGTTTGCTATAGACTAATGGTGTAAAAGAATTCTATGTGGGCTAATTATTGCTTACCTAACCTAACTGGATTTGATGGGTGTTTCCCATTTTCAGCCAAGGGTCAAGGGTCTTTCATAGGAACAATGCTTTGGAAGTCGATTCATGATCATTTATATACCTACATGGTAAATGGTGTGGGTCCTGATTCTAGAAATACCTTTGCTGATTTTAGGTCAGGATCTGCAACTGCTTGTGATTCAGTGGCCCTTTTCCAGTTTGTTCCCTAACCACTGCTTCACCGTGAAGTGTCACTGCAAATGAAGTCACATTCACAGCTGTGAAGGGCCTCCTTACTATCAGGAAGGGTGTAAATGAACTGTTAAGTGTGGAACACCCTCCCACCATCCACCTGAAGGGGGAAAGGAGCTGTCACCATGGGTACCGATGGACACCCTGTTTTGTCGAGTACCCATGCAAATGCATGATAATAGCCAGAGTCTATAAAATGATGTGTATTCTTTGCCTAGGCATATATGGGCAGAAGTTCTAAGATCCACAGTGACTTCCATTAGACAGTTTGAACTTGAAAGTTAGGATTATTATTATGCTCAACCAGAGATTCTCTGACTTTATTTAAAGTTATTTTAGTAGGTGCACGCAAAAAGCTAAAAAATGTGGTTACCCATCAACATTACAAAAATCAAATAGAAGGGGAGTGGATAGGATAAGGGAAAAGGGGATGGAGTGAATGGAACTAGTGTCTTGCTCAAGGACACTTCAGCAAGGTTGGGATTTGAACCTCGCTCCTTTGGTAATAGGACAAACTCTCTAAGCATCATGCCACTCTATTGTCCTAAAGATGATGATCACTAGAAGACAAACTAAAGATAAAGTTCGTGACAGTGGGATGGTATCCTGAAGGTCAGAAAAGGTCAACAGCTAGCCATAAAATTTAACTTCATAACAAAAAAATAATAATAATGAAATGATATACTGCAACACAAATGTTCATATCTCCATTGGAATGAACAAAATTAATCAAGTTTCATCACTTGTGAAACCTGGAGCTGGAAAAAACATATTCATATGTCTGTTTCAAACTTGTTTGTGTGACAGGCTAACATAACTTTGAGTCCCCAGAGGTGGGTGTAGCTTTAAGGTCTTTCACATACTCTTCCTCCTGGATCTACCCTTATTCAGTCACAAGTTTCACCAGGTACAGCCTTTGAGAAGATTTTGCATGTTATGTCAATTGGTATAGCTGACTTAGGTCATGTTTAGAGTAACCTGATGTGTTTTTGGGGGTTAATGTCCAGTGGGAATAAGTGAAGCTGCTTACCTCACTCACTGCCATTTTAGGTACTAGGTAAAGACAGATTCAGTGATTTGTTTCTGATGCATTTTGTGTACATGTTAGTTTATTAATCATTGTTTTAGACGGCACATGGTAACTTCTCTCTCTTACTCTTTCTCTCTCTCTCTCTCTCGCTCTTTTTTTTCTTTTTGTTCCTCAAAAGGTGAAGCCTGGAAAGCTTTGTCCTTAGTAGTTTGGACATGTGGCAGAATGCTTTTACAGATAGAGTGATGTATATTCTGGTATATTCTTGTTCTATGGTTTTCATTTTAACTTGTGAACTTATCAAAGTTATTGTCATTCAAGGATTACCTGCTGTTTTGTCTTTACTTGCTTTGCCTTTACTGGTTTTGCCTTTATGTGTTTTGCCTGTACTTGATACCTTGATTTGAATAAGAGTGGAGTTTGATTTAGTTCCTTGCATATCCATACACTTACTGTAACAAACCAGCTAATCATTTTCCTCTTTCTTTATTACTAGACCCTGTTGGAGCAGTGCGTGGCTGGACTTTCGGGCCAAAGTTAAGGGCATCTTTACCTTCATTTGCATGCAGTGTATTGTTTGTGTGACTCGTGTTGCTTTGTCTTTGCAGTGATACATGTGTGGTAGGGTGCTGGGGTTCGTGTTCACGTGCCATTGAGCTGCCTTACAGTCAGCGCCACATCTTCAGCATTAATGTTCCATTTTTTCCCCATGTTCCACTGTTTTAATTGTAAACATTAACTAGTTTTCTATATTTTTGAGTCAGTGTACACTTTTATACTTAACTTATACATAACTTGTAAAACTCTTTGACCTAGAAGATACATCTGTTTCAATCTCTATCCTTTTTACGTACTCATGTTGGGTAACCCCTGGTACGGTTAAAGAATATGAGTCAATATAACAACAACTGAGGCCTAGGTGCTAGACTTAGAACATCAAAATGAGAAAAAAAATCTGCACACTAGCATTGCATGGCTACCATAGACCCTTTTACTGTTTGTAAATGTCATAGATGTGATGACGTAGGTAAGGATGTGCATGCATTTTGGAAACGGAAGTATGGTGGAGTGTAATAGTTTGTCAAGCTACGCAAGGGGATTAACCACGAAAGATCACAAAAATTACCTGAACAAATTAACTTTGACGAACGGCAACTGACTTCCAGATGCGTGTGGTATTACCAAGTGGGTAGAAGACGTTAGTAAGTGGCCCAATATCCAGTGGCCAGATATATACACGTATTTGGTGGAGAAACCCAACACCAGAGAGAAGTTAAGAGCATACAAGTCACTGGATGCTTACAACTATGTTGTCTGTGGTCATGTATAGAACGTCAAATACCATGACAAAGACTCGAGTTTTGTGTCTTGAAGTCAGAAGTACTTCCAAGTCAAAGACAAGGACACAAGACCGCTATGTACGAGGCATGGGTCATAGTAAATAAACCAGTTAAATGATATAGTTGTTGTGCAAACATGAAATCTGCTTCTATTTTACTGTAATTTTCTCCCCTTTAAGTTATTACTTCCCTCATCACATCAAAATATGTCTTTCCCTGTAACTCAATCATGTCAGTCTAGTGTCTTGTTGGTTCAGAATTCCAGCTGCCGATATTTATATATTACGCAAGCATTTTTGATTGTGTCCCCAGTCCAATTTTCATCAATATGTTTGATGGCTTGCAACCATAGACGCCTCCGGTTGCTCTGAAACGGCTGTGATCCCGTCGTAATTCGTTAAAACTTCAGTTCGCTGTTGGTAGAGTAGCGATTCTGACTGCCAAGCACACAACAAAATGACATTTTATTGCTGGTCACACTTCTAAAGCGTTTACAACTTTGTAGTCTCCTTTTCCTCATCTGAATGAATGGAGTAGCACATCACTTTTGTTGCTAAAATGTGCGCACATACTTTTGATGACGTAGGCAGTAAAAGGGTCTATAACGCATGACATTCCTCAGACCCTCTGAAGAAGGGCTTGCTTGCATTAAATACAACCACATCACATGTGGTGGTATTAAGTGTTATGGGAGCGATGCAATCCTAGTGTGCAGACTTTTTTCCTCATTTTTCACAGTTAAAGAATACCCTCTGGTGCAATTCCCAAGGAGTATGTACAGTGAATATAAAAGGTTTATGCACCCTTATTAAAATTCCAGATTTTTGTAATATAAAAATAATGAAACAAGATAAATCATGTCAGATCTATTCCACCTTCAATCTGATAATGTATTTAACACAAGTCAAGTGAGAAACAAACAAACAAACAAAAACAAACACTTAAAATAACCTGGTTGCATAAGTGTGCACACCCCTTAAAGGTTAATTCCAGCATTTTTAAACCTTGGCCATAATTTCCCATGTATTGGGATTTAAATGATTAATAGGAACAAAAAATTTTGGAATCGGTCCAGTACTGAGCAAGAAAAACCAGCAACTGCGAAACATGGCTGCAATGTAATCCAAAGGGGCAAACTGTCTGCATCAAAGTATGCCCACGAAAAGTACTTGTTTTTGGAACTGACAAGCTCAGATTAATATAAAGACTGTCTTACAACATTATGTTGCACAGTAGATCCCCTCACAATTTAATCGATCTGGAGCTTTTTTGCAAGGAAGAGCGGAATAAAATTGACAAGGCAAGATGTGCTAAGTTAGTAGACACTTACCCAAGTGCTATATTACAAGCAAAAGTTGCTTTAACAAAGTATTATTTAAAGGATAATAACAGTATTTTTAAGGCTGTGGCCTTTTTTCCTATCTATTATAGTCTAAATGATTAATAGAAACAAAAAGTTTTGGAATCTGTCCAGTATTGAGTGAAAACGCTATAACTGGCAACTGCGAAACATGGCTGTAACATAAACCAATGGGGCAACCTGTCCGTGTCAAAGTACGTCCACTAAAAGTGCTTGTTTTGCCACTGACAGGCTCAGATTATGATTATAAGAGTCTGACAACATTATGGCCTGACTTGGCCATTGCAAAATTGTTGATCTTCTTCTTCTGAACCCATTCCTTTGTTGACTTAGCAGATATTCCTGTAGCTCCTTTAATGTTGCCATAGGCCTCTTGGCAGCCTCACTGATAAGTGTCCATCTTGGCTTTTCATCAGTTTTGGAGGGACATCCTGTTTGTGGTAATGTCACTGTGGTGCCATTTCCTCCACTTGTTGATGATGGCCTTCACTCTGTTCCATGGTAAATCTAATGCTTTGGAAATTCTTTGTGTACCCCTCTCTTGATCGACAACCTTTCTACAATGAGGTCCCTTACATGTTTTGTAAGCTCTTTGTGGATCATGGCTTCAACAGTTGAATGCAACCTAGATGATGTCAAGAAAATCCTATAGAAATATATAATCTTTTGGGGGGGTTAATCAGAATCACTTCATTGATGACGTGTATGATAATTACTGAGTTTGTTGTTTGATGTCCTGTCTGTCGATGTCTGCAGCTGTCACCATGCTATCCATTCTGATCATAACATATTTAGCTCTGCAAACATGCAAGAAAATGGTGGAGAGCAAGGAGGACAGCTCGGAGCTCCAGAACATTTATGTGTTGGGATCCCAGTGACCAGTCCAGCAATCTCTGACATCCTAGCCTTTGTACACAGTCCCCCAGCCTTCTAACAATGCATCCATCAAAATCATTTGATGGAAGATGAAAGGACCAGGAGTGTTCTCCCTTGCTACGTTGCTGGGTTCCTCCCACCAATGGAGGGCCAACCGCAACCTCTGAGTGACTGCAACTTTGGTCTGGCCTGAACTGAGAGAGGCAAGTTCTGAAAACTTCCTGGAGTCAGGGTCAGTTTTGCACCCCTGGTGTATGAATGTGCTCCAAGACCACTGTCATCTGACAATAACACTGCTGCTCTATATGGTTGCAGATCAGCTAATTGTCCAGGTAGTTTATGATCCTCAGCCCTTGCAGATACAGGGGTGCCAGGGAAAGGTGCGAGGTGGTCCACAACCTGCATTTAAAGGGGCAAAGAAAGTTGTTGAGCCCCTAAGATTCAGAATTGGCTGCAGATCCCCATCCCACCTGGGGACAAGAAAATAGTAGGAGTAGAACCCAGCCTGTCTGTTGTTCAGCTCTACCTTTCTGATCACTCCCTTCTCCAAGAGAGTAGCCAACTCTGCATGCAGCACTTCCCTGTGTTCTGGGTCTCACACGGTGGTGTAGATAGGCACATGTGTCACGGAGGGAATGCTAAAGAGCTTCAAGCGGTAGCCCTGTGTCATGGCGGAAAGGACCCAAGGGCTTGAGATGAAGCAGCGACTGGCTGACGTTAAGGCCTGTCACAGATGAGGTGGCTGCTTTGGGCCCCCAGGTCTTTGAGCTCCACCACCCCACTTGGACTACTGTGCCTTCTGCCTACAAAAGGACTCCAGCTGTGTTCTCAGACTGGCTTCTTAACAGGCTAGTTAATATTTCTTCAACTCAATGGAAATAAACTCAGGCAGAGGTAGAGAGAAATGTCCAGGATGTGTGGACACACAATCTCGTGCAACACACCTGACCATTCGCTATTACATGGCCTACAGTGTGTGGGAGTATGCTTGGTGTTGTACTGGATACCAGTATGTCACCTTAGCTGCATTAGCTGACTGGTCACTACAGCAACAGAGCACTTGTGAATGTATTGCCATCTAATTGTGTGCAATACAACCATTGCAGTGCTACAACACAAGCTGAAGACAGACACTATCACCTACCTAATCAGTAAGTGCTGTCTAACTACTGCATTACAAACTGCATTATGAAGGTTTTCCGACCACATGTCTACCTGCCAGGTGAAGATCAAATGATCAGAGTTAATACGTCAACCCAGGTGCTTTATCAAACACTAATCAGGGTGTGGCTGGTGTCTTAAATTAATATCCACATCACCTAAACCGGAAGGGGTCATTCCCATTACATAATGGAATATGTAACAGAGTGGAGGGATAGTCTTGATATGAAAGAGAACTATAGTTACAATTTGGAACTATTGTTTCGTTTACTTAGTAAATGTTATTATATGGAAGATTATGTCTTAACATTTATTCCTCTAGCAGGATCTGCTGTTCATCACCTGACTGTTCACAGACACACACACACACACACACACACGCACACACACACGCACATGCACACACACACAAAGCAGATATTATCCTTCAGTTACTGTTGTGGTGAAGCAGGCAGTTCAACCAAACGGTGAGTGACCTTAACTATCTCAGTCAAACGGAGTGCTTGACCTTTTCTTGCTCTCGTGGTTCAACTTTCACACCTTCACCTCTCCCTCTCTCTTCCCCCCAGTTACTGTTCAGTTACTGTTATGTAGATGGAGGCTGTGGAATTCAGACCCATTTATTTTTTAAATGTATTTACCTAAACAGTCTTGTATACAAACTCCCAGTCTGTTACATTATTCTAACTCTCTCTCTCCCTGCCCTTCTCCCTGCCCATCAGGGTCATTAATTAATTTTGATTGGCCATTAAGGTGGCATGGGCATGGCCACTGATGAATATATTCAATCTGTGGCCTCATGGGTAATATCCAGCTGTCAGGGGGAGGCACACCTGCACAATGGATGGTAATGGGCAAGTAATGTGTGTGTGTTTGTTTGTGTGTGTGTGTGTGTGTGTGTGTGTGTGTGTGTGTGTGTGTGTGTGTGTGTGTGTGTGTGTGTGTGTGCGTGTGAGCTGTGTGTGCACATGTGTGTCTGTGTGTGCGAGGTTAAGTGGCAGTAAGAGGGAGGAAGTCTAATTAGAGCATTAATTAAGAACCAAAGGCTTATTGAATAAATCCTCTAGCCATTAACAGTCCACACACTTTTCTCTCTCTCTCTCTCTCTCTCTCTCTCTCTCTCCTCCCTCCCTCCTTGGGACATCGCTCCTTGTGATGAAACTGGTGAAACTCTGTGCTAATTGACCAGTTACCCTCAGCTCAGTATTGTTGAAATGCCTCCTGCTGTGTTGATGCTGTAATATAGAGGGCTTTCAGGTGATATAAAATACCCTCCAGCAGCCATAGTGGAGCCCCTCAGCTCTTACAACATCTAAGAACACCTTACTGTATTTCCTAACTTCTGACTCAGCTGTCTCATCAGTATGATGAGTATGATGAGACAGCTGTTTTGACTGGGAATGATCATTTCATCACTAGTACATTTTGATTTTGTGCTTACATAGTATCAGTGGGGCCAGCCCTGTGTTCTACCATTCCTTACTGAATTGTATGCTATTGTCTGGGTTAGCAGTTTCGATATAAGAGAGAGGCCGTGGTTCACTGAAATTAATTACAGGTTCTTTGGGGGGAAAAAAGAATGACAATTTTTTGCAGATGAATGGCAATTTCCACTCCTTTCCACTATTTTAACACAAAATAAGACAAAAAAAAGCCGCTGCATGTTATTTTGGGCTACAATAATCACAAAGAAGCCCCATGACATTCTGTTTGGAATGACTTACAAAAGAGTAACCACTAGCAAGGTAAAGGTGTACTTAAATAACCTGAGAATGAGTAAAACTATAGATGTAGAATTACTTGAAATGCCCAGTGTGTGATCATTTGAGGATAAAGGACACGTGAGGATAAAGGACTACAAATAGGCACTCCTTCATAACAGACTGGTGGCTGTGGAAAGTATTTTGGGACAGGTTATTAAAGGAATACTCCAACATTTTGGATACAATACCCTTTTTTCGACTTACGCAGAGTGAGACAAGATGTTCAATACCATTTTCACTTCTGTACGTCCACTGCTTTGGTTCTGATAGATAGCATTTCGGGTTAGCACAAAGACTTGAAGTCTAGCTCCATCAAAGTGAAAAAATAAATCTTACGGCAACTCTGAAGCTGTCTTATTTACACAATGTATCGTGTATTACACGGTAATGAAATACAAGTCTTGGAATTACAGTTTTTCTGAATTGCTAAATTCAGAAGTTGCTCATTTCTTGAATCAGTCACTCTTTTGGCAAAATCTTAAGCAGTTTTCACCTAGTTAGAAACAATTTGCAGATCTTATTCACTCTTTTTTGCAAAACTCTAAACACATTCTCATTCGCTAAACATTTTCACTGTGATGCACTTGTGATGCATAATGGTAAGACACAGGTGACAGAAGTTAAACAGTTACAGCACAAAGGTCATCGCTTACACACAACAACTCAAAACTGTTCACACTTGTTGCTAATGATGTGATGAAACCAATATAAGCCAGTTCAGAGTGGACAGGTGTCACAGGTGGTTTGAAGGTTGATACCAGAAATGTATGGAAACATCTGAGAGGCAGAGAAGGAGGAAGAGGAGGAGGATGAGGAAGACCAAGAGCAAGAACAGTCTTTTCATTTGAAAAAAAAAAACAACAAAAAACAACAACAACAAAAAAATAGTCTTGTTCATGAATGACAATGAATGATGTAGGACAAAGAGTACAACCCAGTCTGAGCTGATTGTCTGTGGCCAACATGATTCAGAGAAGAGAACAGGTCATTTATTTATTTATTTATTTATTTTTGTCTTTTTTCCAGATCATTGACAGTTTACTGTACACAGATGTTTCAGTACATCACTTTGCTAATATAAGGGAGACTGGGGGTGGGGTGGG
>OMKZ01015611.1:0-13211 GCA_900302535.1 Neoniphon sammara | reverse complement strand
AATTTCCATGTGAAAGAAGGCCATGTAGAAATGGAAGATGAAGAAACAATAAGAGCTCAGGACTTCACAAATATCATACCCAGGTAAACTCAGGAACTACATAGTTTATGGTGATGGGGGAGCAGACAAAGAGAAGACACAGCAGTATCAGATCAGCACAGTGTATTATGTGCCAAGGCTTTTTTTTTTTTTACTCATCTGGATGTGATAAATTGTACGGGGTAAATCATTTGGTACAACAAAGGACTTGATGATCACAAATTACAAAGTAGGCTTGGCAAAACCAGATTTGTTTAATTTGAGAAGAGTTTGAATGTATGTATATATGTAGGCTATGTATGTACAAATTGTAGTTGTTACGCTGTTTGTACCAAAACTTGGCATATTCCAAAGGAAAATATTCAAGTTAACACGGGTCATGTGTCATCATGTGACCACTGCAGTTTGGAGTAACATGCAGTCACAGACACACTGAGGGAGACTGATGGATCAGAGAGAAATGGAGTCAAAAGAAACTGATGTTTTTACGTTACTTTGCATCACTCTTTTTCCTAAACTGCAACTGATAATAAACTGAGTTTCTGTTTATGTCTACACTTTAAGAAATTTTATACCGTCGAACATGAGTAGTCCACAACAGCACATCTTTCAGGCGCTCTGGTTCCATTCTTTAACTACGCGCACTTTTACGCACAAGTAGCCTACCCAGTTACCAACCTGCTGATAGCTTGCCTCCTCCGGTCTGAAAGTGTTGTCGACCGACTGGAAGGAGAAATTGAGGTGAGGGAAATTGTGCAGCCAGTATGTCCACCACGGAGGAATGTAATCAAGCCTTGCAGTTGCCATTCCTCCTCGAAAAGTCAGTCGACCGGACCACTGACAGTTCACTCACAAGCTGCACTCTGAGACTTTGAAACTCTTCAAATATTCCCAGGTTTGACAAAGAAAACGCGACTTTGAAAAAGTGGTTGCAATGACCGCTGAACATTAAAGAGGAAGCATTTCCTTTGGCATTATGCCCCTAGAACAAGGCATAATATTGCAATGTCGGGTTCTTATTTCCATAGTTCCGCGGATTTTTTTCTTTTCTTTCTTTTTTTTTCAGCAAATGGTTCAAGAAAAAAAAATGTTGGTTTGAGCTGCTCAGAGCGCACAGAGGGCAACTTGTAGGCTACCATACAACTACACGACCACGGCTTCTCTGATTGGGGGCCAAGTGTTTGTATCCGAGACACGGGATCGAGTGACGATATCAACCTGCCTCCATCTATATTTTGAGTAGGCGTGACAGCCCGTTTTTTTCAGTCGAGTGAGATGCCGCGTAGTACCAGGCCCAGGGCACGATTTTAAAATATGAAAACAACAAATCTATGCTGGGGAAAAATAACTTAATGGAGAAATGATGTTTGGTTGTCTTCAGTTTAGAAAGTGAACAGAATAATGCCAAATGTGGTAGCCTAACTACAATAGTGACAGTGGTCTCTGACATGGTAACATTTTCATAACCCTTAGATCAATATGGATATATGTGGCCCTAGCTCTTTTCTCCACATATTTTCCATTCAGGCCAAAGTAAAGCCTAAAAATTGAGCTGCGCAAAGAATGTTTCACGGGTACACTCTGTCCAGCCCTACAGACGCAAATGCCGCTGTTGGATTTGGCTTTAAGAGCCTCGGGCATTCATCACGCCACGTGTGACTTCCACTGCTTATGTGTGACCTCTTGTGGACGATGAGGTGCACTGAGGTGATTCATAATTAGATGCTTCTGCAAACTGCTGGCATGCTGTGTGGCTCTGCTGTTGCTGTTGAGATGATGATGATGATGATGATGATGATGATGACGATGAGGAGGAGGGTGACAGGAATGAAGATGTATTTCGAGTACATCTGTATCAGAATCACTTCATGTGCCAAGTGCAGTGCATGTACAGGACTTTGTTTTGGTGACGGGTGCAGAAACCTGTTAACAGCTCACATGGCGACAGAGAGTACACGCACACATGGCACAGGGGTAACATGACATCACATATAGTAAGGGAGAGTATGTGACATTAGATAGAGTAGAATAAACAGACATAAACATAGATTTAAAAAACAAAAAAAAGTAGGCCTATTACTTTGTGCACCCAGCAGCAGTCTGTAGTGTAGCAATTACAAGGGTGCAATGGAACAACTTATAATGAGAAAGTGGTACTGAGAGGGATGGAAATACATGAACTAAGTCCTGAGCCTTGTGGAGCATGAACCTATAGTTCATAAGACTAACGTGGCATAGAGCTGCAAGAATTAGTGCAAGATTGTGCACACAGCACTAGTAAGAATAAATTGGACTGACTAGATAACATCAGTGAAGGGGTTATAGTCTAACTTGCTAGTATTGTTTTTGTGTGTGTGTGTGTGTGTGTGTGTGTGTGTGTGTGTTTTTCAGGGGTCAACAGCAGTCCTTCCTGCCCTCTTCTTCACCTTCACATTATGCAGCTAAATTTATGGATGTCAGGTGACAGCTAATTTCCTGCAGTGTAGACTAAAACTGATAAAATGCTCAGGAAAAAATCTTCACAATATTAGTAGAGTAAATATTTGAAATTTCACATCCTGACTGAATAGAAATGAATTTAAAATATGCTATGCCTTGTTTTGGCCAAATTCCAGAAAAAATAGTTTAAATGTCATTTTCTCTCATTTGAAATGTATTAGACATTTGGTGCCATTTTTTTTTATCTTTGAAAGTTACATGCATCCCCACACCTCATCAATTTGTTTATTTTACTGCTTTTTATTTTTATGAACTGACATTGCTCACTGTTTCTGTAAGCTACTCACGACAGAGTTTAAATTTCTATTTGTCAGATTGAGGTAACATTAACAGCACAGCTGGTGGCCTGGATATTTCCCAGCAGTTGAGGATTGTATGTCTAATGCCGTGTTGCTGCTATTGTATTTTGCATGTATAACACAGTATTCTTTAAAGCAGCCCCATGATGACAGAAATTATTGCACCAAGACATAAAGCATGTCACCCTCCTGGGTGATGTCATTTAACCTTCCTGGTTGAATTCCATATTTCATGTCTTGTAGATCTATTCATAAAATCTAGCGCCAACCCTCTTTCTGGCATAAGCAGTTGAAAAAAAAATTGTTCAGAGCAGCCTAAAAATACATGTATATTTTAGAATAAGATCTATGAATTTGCTCTGATGGCAGATAAAAAGGAAGATGGAAATATGTCAAATTACTGTCAGTTGTCAGTTACAGATGCTGGTATCTCCCCTCAAGTAATTTAAAAGTCTGATGCATTTTGCCCCGAGGAAGATTTGTTTTATCCACACAGAGTAGAAAGTAGCTTGCTTGCAAGCTTAAGCATCTTGACAATCATTTGGGTGCTTTGATGCACCTCCTTGGCCGGAGTAGAGTGTGCTCTGAATACTCTGAGTGGGTGACACTTTAAATGTATGAATATGAATTCTGACTGTGCTCTGAATTTACAAACAGCTCAGATTGGTGCCAGAAAACTCTTTGCTGCTCACAGGGCCAATCACTCTCAATGTCTGGACCAGGGGACCAGTGTAAAAAAAAAAAAAAAAAAAAAAAAAAAAAAAAAAGTAATGGCATCAATAAATGCACCTGCATCTGCGTCTCTTCAGTTCAGATGGCGTCTATCAAGCCTCCTCTGCTGCTGCTCATTCTTTCGTGTTATCCCAGTGCAGCCTAAGCATGTCACATCTACAAATCACACTGATGCCAGTGCAACCATGCGCCCCAAAGAAACTCTATCTGGTTAGGCCCCTCGAGTTCTTTAATTAATTAATTAATTTATTCATTTATAATAAAAAAAAATCATGTCTGCTGTCAGCCCAATTCCTGATTGACTCATCCTAATTAAACTCAATTAGCTTATAATTAGTTGAGTTTAGTTCTGTTGCTCAGTGGAAGAGTATTGCACTGTAGGTGAGGTTTATGTATATTGTGTGTGTGTGTGTGTGTGTGTGTGTACTTTTTGCATGTGTATATGTATGTATATAGCTGTAGACAGTGTATGTGTAAATAATGTGTTTATATTGTATATAGGAGGACACAGGAGTGTTGACAGGATTTTGTATGTAGATAGTAAATGCATATGTATATATCTTTAAAGGATAAGATATTCCTTTTTATATTTTTTATGTATATATGTATTATATGTATATTTAGGTTTTTGGATGAGTTTTTCTTATGTACCTGCATTGTTGTCTACTTGTCTTATTCTGCCCAAAGACAGTAGCCAGGACACAAGTTTTTTCTGGCTATGTTTTTATGCTTTTGACTATAAATATAAATAACTACTTGACTTACTACTTGGTTTAGTTCCCATGCTCTATCCAACCAATGCTCTAAATGTATGCACTGGTAGTAGTTTAAGGTTCTTCACATAAAAGCATCCACCTAATAGCAGCTGTTATATTATTCAAAATGAAGCTTCCACTTGGTGCTCCTATGCACAAACAAGGAGCTTGAGCCATTAGGTGGCAGCCCAGCGCTTTTTTGTAAGGCTAACAACCTCAGCCTCCACACTTGCTCTCTCTTTCCGCCCATGTCCGATAATGTCTCTGTTACAGCATTATTGTGTGTCCGTGAAGAATAATATCTCAGCCTATCATCGCAAGAGTTCCTTTGTGCATAATTTTATCCATAAAGTGAGATCTAATCTTAATGAACTGTGGCTTATAGATCACATCCACTGCTCTCTGGGGCATTGCATCAGAAAGAGTCTCTGGGGTCAGCCAGTCACGTCTGATGTTACAGGAGGAACATATCAAAGAGGGCTTTGAAGTTAAGCAACTCAGACTGCTTAGTAAAACTAAAAGTGGAGATTGGAGGAATGAAGTCATATTGTGAGTGACAAGTCTCAAGGTCAGCAGTCTTCCAGCAGCTCCATTGTAATGTTGCACAGAACATGGGAACCTATTAAATTTCAAATCTTTGCCCAAACCCTCCCTTAGGAGCATTTGGCTCTCCAGCCTTGACTTCTGTGAGCAGCTCCATTTCACCTGGAGCTGACTGGCACTGGCTGGAGAATAGCGTCACACCCCTGGCTTGAATTCCAGAGTATTCTTATCAAACTTTACAATAAACCTGCTTTTTTTTTTGTCACAGTGCTAAATTCTTAATATGTAGAAAAAGAAATGCATGAGATACCTTGACATTCCCAAACACAACTTTTGGTTGTGTGGAAGGGTTTGCAGACCCTATTTTCTTGAAACATTTAATCTCCATGCTCCTTGTAGCATAGTTATAGGCTATAGTTATTACTCCTTCCTCATCATGTGCTCAAGTGTCCTCAACGAGGACTGGATTCATCTCCTGATTGACTGTCTCCATAACAATCACAAGGATGATTGGTTCATTTAAACGTGTTTTGAAGAGCCTCGTGTCCTATCTACTAGTTACTTCCAAGCCACAGCAGTTACTGTTCAGTGGGATGTGGAAATGTGTTGTATTGGACTTCCTCCTTCATGGTTATTGCTTTTTTGGATTTGAGTCTCAAATCCCCTTGCTCTATTTTGAGTGATTTATACATATGAATGAAGATTTATGCCTGAGAGCTCAATGTGCCAGTATTATCCAATCAAACTCAGCTGCTCAGTGGCTCCTGAGATTGCATTAAAGTGTAATATCAATGCAGCAATCCCTAGGATATTGCCACTTTAAAATACTCTGGGTTCCCCCAACTCTATAGCTTCATATAATGATCAAGGGGATTTGTCTATTTAGGTAATGTTTCATTGGATAGATGATAGGAGATTGCTTTGGTAACTGGATGGAAAGTTGCCTACCATGTTCAATTTATTTTATCAGTGTTGGAGGCAGAAAGAAAGAGGTGTCAGAGTGACCTGGAAAAAAATATAAATGCGAACAGTGGTGAATAGCTAGACTACAATCTGCCTCTGTACTGTACTGTAAATGAGATAGAAAGGAGTCCCTCGACCTTATTTCCAGAGGAGATATCACATTGGAGAGAAATTTTTATATTTTCATTTTACATATTGGTTTATTTTATATGTTGTCTTAAGTCTCTTCACACTTACATAATACATATGGTTCCAGGGCTTTGGAGCATTTCGGTGATTATGTGATAATGTGGACTGCTATCTCTGGCTGCTACAGTGACCAAACAGCCAAGGCTCAGCCAAGCACATTTTATGTATGCTATATACAGTATAAACACTTGGGCTTTTCTGTACCAGAAAGTACATCCATCTCAGAAAGTTACGTAGGGCTATATTTACAAAGCTAAGTCCAAACTGCCCAAAATCATAGTAACAACACAGGCAAATTGTTGTTCAGGGTCCAAATGCCAGGGGCCCAAACTGAGACTTCAGTGTGCAGAGCATCCATTGTGGATCCTCCCAGATCTATTCCTCCAGTGACTCCATGTTGCCTTGCTATTTTATTCAGGTGGTTTCTCAGTTCTGTGTGTGGTTAGGCATTTAAAATGAGAAACTCAGACACTGGTGATGCAGTAGTAAAAGACAGCAGCCACTTGGATGTTATGATTATACTATTATTTCATCTACTGCTATCCAGTGCTGCAAGGGGTATTTCATGCAATAATGATTTTTGAGAGGAAAAAAAAAACAACACTAAACTGACACTGGCACATTTGTTCTGTTTTTTTATTCCCCTCCAGGAAAATGGCTTTCTTAGCCTGCAATTTATCCAATTACAGAATTACAGCAGTGCAAACTCTACCATATGATACAGCCTAAGTCTATTTTTCAGCCTTTGGAGCAAATCCAATCATTCCAAATGGTTGCTGATGGTAATAATTGCAACAGCATTTATTGATCTAGCAGGTCCACAGAGGGCAAAACAACAAAGCACATTGAAAGGAGAAAGAAGGTGCTCCTTGTGTGCAATAATACTTGGTTTGTTTATCTGGCCTTTGCGAAGATGTAATAGTGAGGCATTGAGATAAAGTACAGGCTTTAGGTTTTATTGGCTGATAGTGGAGAAAAACCCACCACTGATGCCCAGAGTTTCTTTATTCAATCTTGGGGTTAGGTAAAATATTGTGACTGAGTCCGCTTTCTAAAATCACCAGCACCAGTGACACAGAAATTGCCTTTATTTACTGAATGGACAAGGCGGAGTGAAATTCATTGTGTATTACAGCATGTGCAATATTTTGATCCCATCATGATATGGACTGCACTGTTTTCATTAACCTCGCCATTCCTAGTGTTTGTTAGCTCTGTCTTTGTTTACACAGTGCTCTGCTAAACTTCTTATATTTGTACAATGACAACATCGGCACTCAGAAGCGCTGGACCACCATCATTCTTCTAACTTATCTTCCAAGATTTCTGTTGTGTGATTCTTATAAAGGGGTTTCTGAGAAGGTGTTCTGAAAAGCGCATCGATCAGCATGTGAAGTCTTTTGCTCAGGTCTTCCCAACAAAGGTGTGACAGGATGTGCTGAGAAAAAAAGAGAGGATTGTGCTATTGAAATGGACCGAATAATGTGAGGAATCCAGTGGAAGTACTGTCCTTGCTTATATCAATGATAACTTTTCGTCTAAGAATGTACTACATCAACATCATACAAAACTAGCAGGGGGAGAGCCATCATCGCTAATAATATTCTTGCTCTGTCAATGACACCACTCATGCTTAAGTTGTTTCGTGATAATCTATTTGTAAAGAATAGGCGAAATCACATCGACACCCGTCGGGTTGGCAACTTTTCCAGTATCCACTTTTGAAAAACCAAGAGTGCTCATGCATACACTCGAATGCAAAACCAGACAAGGGAACAAATGAGAGAATTTCATCGGCACACAGGTAATGCATTCCAAACAGCTGACAGCCATTACACATAATGGCCCAGCTACTCAATAAGGACAAGGTCTCCGATTCATTCTCATGTTAAGTACCATGTCTGAGTGAGAGATAAGGGCACATTAAAGACCGGGTTGTGAAACATATGACAAATGATGCCAGGGAGCCACCCTGGAGAATGCATACGAGGAAGGCTGAGAGTGGGTGGGGGGATGCAGATAAATTAAATGAGGGGCATTTCACCTCATGGAATTGAATTATACCACATGTTGGGGCTGTGGGGCTGATGCATGCCATAGTAGCTATATGCTCTCAAAACTGCTGATATCCCTCCATGGGTTTAATCATTGAATTTTAAGTAGTTTTGTCGGTGTTTAAAATGCAATGGATTGTATAATTTGAATAGCTAAGAATGTAAATCAATGGAGCGTAAAAACAGTGGGTAATTAGACAGATAGGCTTCCTATTGGAATAATGTCCAATTGACTCCAGGACGAGGAGGGAATATGCATCCTCAGATAGGGAAATAAGACCCCATACCCAGGCAAAGCACACTGTTTTCAACAAAGCAACAGATATTGGTGAAAATTGTAGACTCTCCCAAACATACCTTTAAGTCTAGTCAAGATATTTTACCATATTTTGTCTTGGCATTTGCCTCTTCTAAGTGACTCCATAATCCTACAATTCAAAACTGCCTGTAAGCACAAAGCTGCAGAATGTGGAGAACAGCGTCCTACAGTACATGGCATATTTTACATTCTGGGAATTCAGAGCTCTATGTGATTGTACTTTTTCTTGGGCAGTGGAGGAGCAGGGGAGAGGGAGAGATTGATTTAGTGTGCTTCAGTAACATGGGCTGCTTTTGTGTTTGCAGTTGCAATTTAGATTTAGAAGACAGAGGGCCTGCAATCAGGGAGAGGTGGTAATCAATTTCTGTAGCGCATGTGTGTGTGTGTGTGTGTGTGTGTGTGGGTGTGGGTGTGTGTTAGGCTTGGCCCAGAGCCACGGGGAACACGTCCACAGCCAGTGGCAACTCAGAAGTGCCTGTAATGATAACCATCCTGCTTTCCCTGCTGATGCACGGATACGGCCAACATTCTTCATCTCATGGTTTCATTTTCAGCACATGGCAACATTTTTTGGTGTTTCAATTTTTCCTACCTGCCTGACATCATATCAAACATTCTGCCTTTGTAAATTCACCGTGGTTCTGCACTGACAAACCAATTCAAGAAAATAATTAGGTCTCACTTCCTATGAAGGCAATTCCAATTTTCTTGGAAATCTAAAAAAAAAATATATATATATTTTGAGCAATTCTACTCCTACAATAGCAAGTCTACCTGTTATGCCACTGGGGTTGTGTAATGCATTCTCTTTGCCATTGAATAATGAGACTGTGCATGCAGTTTGTTGGTCTGAACATTTGCCCTTGTACAATGTAAAGGGGCCTTATCAGAAAGTTTCACTGCATACTTTATTACAGCTTGAGGACAGTTTGGGCCAGCTGGGTCTTCATTAGTTTTAAACAACACGACTGTTTTTTGGCTGCCGCCGCCAGTGCAGAACATGTTTTCATTGAGCGCCATGATCCTCTGAATGAGAGGGGGAAAGATGGATGAGCCTACACTAAAGAGTTGGTTTTCACCTTGAACACACCATCACTCTTGTTGAGTAATCCTGGGGTTCAGGGAGTGTCAAAGCATTCTGTGTGCCTGACACACACACTGTAGAGCCCCATGGTGTGTCTGACAAACATCTGAGAGATCAGTCACTAAACTATATCCTACGCAGCCGTACAAGCACTCTTCTCACAGCATCACATGGAGCTATGCTGCTGTGGTAGAGTGAATTCGTAGAAGGGGTTATGATTGTTTGTGTTTAAAAAACACACATTAAAAAAAAGATCAGTGTGGTTTTCTGGTCTGTCAGTGGAAATATGTAAATAGCTAAGAAACACTTACAGAAGCTCTTGACAAGGTAATAAAGTCATTCCTTCCTCTCCTATCTCAAACTGTTAAAGATTATGTTTCCTGTAATGCCTACAAAGCATTGGAGAAGCAGGATAGATGGGACTGGTGGAAATCTCTGGAAGGCATCCTGCGAGGGAGACAGCTGAGACCTGGCAGTGCTGGCAGCCCCGCGGTACCTGTCGCAGCACTGAGTGAAGACAGAGGTGGCTTTGCGAGCCCTGGTCCGCTATTAATGCATGGAGCTGTCTGGAAGATGAGCTGTGCCGTGTGCGAGAGCACTGTCCCTCCATCTTTACAATTGTATTTAAAATGGATGGAATGAATGCATAGCTGAGTAATGAATGCCTGGTGATGCTTCCAAGGGAAGTAAGGGTACAATATGCATGCAGCAGCAGAGGATCAGGAAAAGACCTTTAGCACCACACATTTTTTGTTCAGTACAGTGCTCATTACCACTCATTTACACAGTAGGTCTCAATCACCCTGTGAAATGAGAGGCTGCTGTACATTGTGATAGGCAGAGCTGGTGTGCAGCTAAATTACTGTAAATTACTGAACAAGGTTGTATAACGCAGTCAGTGGAATGTGGGCTCCAGTGTGAATCCCTGAAGTCTTTCTCTGCAGCCTCGCATTATAGCAGATGCGTGGTATAGACAAGGATAGAATGGGACAGGACAGGAGTGTCACGCACGACACATAAACTGGGAGCGTGAAATAGGCGGGTGCCTGCAGATTGGCTGGGGTGCGAGCAGCAGGTTATTGGATGTGAGGGCGAGATGGGAGGAACTGATTTTGATTTAATGGCCGGCTGTGTGATGTGGATTCATATAAACCCATCTAAAAACATTGGCAGCCACACACTGAAATAAAAGAGCCAGGACCAGAGTGTCCACCTTCAGCTGGGAAGCATAATAAGATCTTGCTCCTGCTGACATGAAAACTAAGATTTGGCTCAGGAGGGGGCTGGGGTTGGTGGGTGCTGCCTTTGAAGTGAAAGAGAGGAGATCTCATAGGACTGACAGACAGAGGGAAGCTGGGTTGTCTGTGCTTGGGACTCTGCTGCCCCCCTCTTCTCCCTCCTGACTTAGTCATCGAGGGACTGTTCAACCACTCACTCACTCGGTATGGTAAACAGTAATATCAGTTATATACCAAAAACTTTATCACATATCAGACATAGTCTCCAGTATGTGGCTACACCGCCAACGAGAAGGAGGTCCCCCAGCCATAGCTAAACAAAAACAGCCAGTAGAAAATGCAAAAAAAAAATTTATTCTTTTATTTGCATAGATCACCCTGCTAATCCGCCTAAAAGCATTTCATTACTATGGGTTTCAGTGAAGAGTTTTAGTGTCTCATGATAGTCTAATGCTGTTTCAGAGGCTTTTCCACTGTGCCAACAACAACATTCTGACAGGAAATGCTGAATACCTGTAATATTTTGGCATGAAAATGAAAAAAAAGACAACAACCACCTTGAGCATTGGCGCAAAATATTGACAGTTGCAATCCTGAAATAACTGTACCAGCCTTCATATCATTTGAACCCTAATTGACAGATGTAAACATGAAAAGCAGAGCTCGACGATGTATCTGCATATTTGCTCCTGTTTTTTTGCACAAACAGCAGAATGATTCGTTTGCAGGTTTTTCTCACAGCACAGGGGTGCCAACAAACAGAAAAACTGATGAAACAGATGACTTTGAGCGTGATTTCCCACATGATGAATCCAACGAAACAAGCAGAATAGTCCTTTAACGAGATTATCTTCCCTGGCTCTAACAGATTTGACTCTGGAGACAAATTGATCTAGCTGCATCTATTCCGTTGTTTATAGAAAACACTAACACTTTGCAACCATCCAAACAGACATCTTAGCTGATGCATTATTTCGGGAATCAATCGCAGCGCTTTAACCCACACTTTAGGCTGTTCCTTCAATTTGTCATACAAGAAAGCACACTGATCTCCCTTTCCCTGCCTCTGTCTTTTTTCCTCTCTCTCTCACTTCCTGCTCCCTCTCTCTCAAGCATGTCACTGTAGTTGTGCAAAGATCCCATAGGTGCATAGTGCAGATCGCTGCACCATTAGGTTGAAAGGCAATTCCATTTGGCAGTAACTTAATGGAAACCCCTCCCCTTCCATCTGTTCTCTGTTTGGCACACTAGATTGCACAACATCAGGCAGAGGCGTCTATTGTCATAACAGAATGACAGCGTACTCACACCTACCAGGTTCATTTGAAGCCAACGCCTGTGGGCCTGCCCTGGGGTTGTTGAGGCAGCTTGGAGTGTGCCATAGGTGGAAAAGTCCTGCAGTACCTCAGCTCATTTTGATTAATGGACCTCTCTCTGCCCCTGAGTGAGCAATTATCAGAGGGTTGGCACACTCGTTCATCACTGTAACTGAGCAGCGGGTCTCTTCCATAGTCGAAAGTCATACCTGCAGGGCTAGGGGTCTACATCCACCGCTTCCTCCCCCTCATCAGACAGGTTGCTGCCCCTGAGTTGACCAGGGAAGGTCTGTCTGGGAGGAGGGTCAGAGGTGCGGCTGGATGGGAGTGGAGACAGAGTGCGAGTAGATCAGATTTCCCCATGGTAATTGCGCGGCCGGCCGCTGTGTGGACTTTCCTGTCCTGATCAAATTCAAACCTGGGTGCTGTTGTGAGATCAGGTTCCCAATCAGTTCTGTAGCGAGCCTAGAATTCACTTAGTGTCTACAACAATGACTGGCATGGTGTAGACAACAATCGTCCTACACTCCGGAGGTGTGTTCAGCATGCTAACAGCCTTTTATAGACTCAAAGAAACCTACAGGATCTCCATGATTGCAGCAGATGAATTTCTTTTATTATAGGTTGTGGAACAGAGGTTTTATCCCTTAAGCTCTTGTGTGCCCATTTCCAGTTATTATTGACTTATTTGTACAATGACAGTGGTATTGATTTGTTTTTTCTATACCTGTAAATTCACAGAGTCCCTGAGAAGGTTCAGTAGCTAAGCCTGACTGAATGAGTCAAACACAATAAAGTTCAGCGCTGGGCCCGGAGAGAGGATTTGTTTAACATCTCACACAAATCCATAGCCCACACTGATATTAAGAATATTACCAGACCATGTAACTGCATGCACGGTCCCAGTGACACTTGGTCAATAAGTAATTTGCAAGAGTAACATGTCATGGTCAGACTCGTTTAAAAGTAAAGCATGGTGGGGCGTCACGGTGGCTCGCTGTATAGACTGCGCTTATACAGAGTGTTACCGCGGCGGCGTGGGTTCAGTCCTGGCCCACGCCCTTTGCTGCATATCATCTCTGTCTCTCCCCCGTCTTTCCTTTCTGTTTCTACTGTCACTGTTGAATAAAGCAGAAATGCCAAAAAAAAAAAATACTAATAATATTTAAATCTTAAAAAAA
>OMKZ01015608.1:25757-41009 GCA_900302535.1 Neoniphon sammara | reverse complement strand
TTAATGTTCATCTACTTAAGCCTCTGTTGTTTACATCTACAAAACATGTCAGTGTCACCACATCCACCTTGACACCATCCATTCAAGTCACAATGAATTTTTTTTATAAATATTTGTGAAAGTATGTATATAATACAATTCTAACAGTGAAATTATGTGAGATGTGTCAAACACAAGACAAAACTGAGAAGTTAAGAAAATTAATCAACTTCAGAATATTTGATATGACATGAGAGTAACATGTAACAAAAGACCAAGACCTGATTCAAACCTATATCCTTGCAGTTTCATTATATGCAACTCAGTTGTCCAGGCCAATGGGAGCCAACTTCAGCAGCTCCAAGCAACACTACAGGGACTCAGTGAACCGATGCCCCTCTGTTATCTGTCATACTGACAAGATTGATTACATAACAGACTGCAGACAATCTGCCAGGGAGGTTCTCTTGCATGACTATCTTGTACAGATTTACTTGTGTCTGTCTATCCATGATTAAACACGGGTCAATGATTGGATGCCTGATATTAGTGGCTCAATGATGCAGATTAAAACGCTTGTCTCTTCTTCCCTATAGAGGTACATCAGCATAAATAAAGGTATAGGCTTAAACAACCAGTAACAGTGCATCTGGCATGTGTGGAGAAAGTGAAAAATAATAATAAAAACAACAGCAACAACAATGAGATTCCAGTACCATGTCTTCTCTCACTAGTTTGCCAGCTTGCGTGCAATACTGTGATGGATGAATGTCTAAGAGCACTTAGCCTGGGAGCAAAAACAAAAGAAGCCCCAAATTCAAATGTATCTGCTCTTCCAGGGTGAAAATCTCATGTTATTAAAATGTCAGCTTTTCGGGAACTAAGAAAAACAGCCTTATTTTTAGCTTGATTGTCATGTATTTTTCTACCTAGGTGGCTTTGGAAGGGTTTCATCGGGCAAAAGGCTGCACAGTTCTCTCATCGTAAAGGACCATGTCAATTTAAAACATGAAAATTAGGATGGAGTTAAAAGGTTTTTACCCAACAGTGATGATAATGTTCATTCATAAAGACTGCTAGACTTCATAGACTGTTAACCATTGTTGTTGTTTTTTTTTCATTTTTAAATTATCTCCTGTTTCCTAATACCATACTTAGAATATGCATCAGCACAAACTAAAAACTCCACAAATATGTGTGGGCCATCATCCCATGTCTAGTTTTAAAGTAGGTTAGAAGTAGATGTGGGGAGGTTGAATTAGTTTCAAAACTGCATCAGCCAGTTGATGGCAGTTAATGATATTTTATTATCAAAATTTATAAATCTACGGGCCCTTTTAAAAAAGTCACAAACAAAATTTTACTATTAAAAATCCAGTCTCCTAACCAGTCTGTACTTTGGATAATGCTTGTCACATATGCTTAAGTGTTAGCAGCGTGACTGATCTACCGGGGACACGTGGATGATTAAGGAGTGAAGTGACCAACAGGCCAATATTCCCAGAGCTTGGCCTATTCCTTTAAGTCCTTGTTGGGAAATGCCCTTGTTACACTATGGGATTTGCCCGTCTGAGAACACAAATAATTCTTCATAAAAGGCTCTGAATCAGAGATCTTTTGACAAACAAGCCTGAGTAAAATAAAACCCCCTGCTCTTCCTCTTGCCTGACAGTTTATCTTTCCCAGAGGAGGAAGTGATGTGATTGTTACCCTCAGCATGAACTGAGCCTGGTTGCCTCTCCCTATCACATCTTCCTTGCATATAAATGTGTATTGGTGCAAGAAAAAATATATTGGGGCAAAATTAGGGGAGGTACACATCCCTCTACATGATTAGGCTCTTTGTCAAAACGGTCCTAAAGAGGGCGTGTGCTGTGGGACGGTCTGTCGGCCTCAGGCTCCGCCTCTATGAATAATATGCCGGGTCCATTGAAATGGCTAGACAGGAGAAATAGAGCAGCACCACAGCGGCTTCCCAGGGCACCGAACAGGCGTCTAACAAAGCAAGTGTCCTGAAGTGTCCCAGAAACTGCCAAAATGGCTTATTTCTGACCGGCCTAGTCTTCTGAACACCACCCGAGGGGAACGCGTCTTGCAAAAAGAAGAAGTTCTATTTTTCCCTAAGCTTGCGGATGGAAAGCATTTGGGAATACATCTTCCTCTCCTGCGCTACTGTGGTACCCTGAACTCAGACTACAAAGGAGCTTGAGGTCGGACATTGATTATAATGGATACATTCTTTTCAGAAGTAAGTAACTTTTTCTGCACCGATCATTCATGATGCTTCTGTTTCCCCTTTGTTTCACTGTAAGTCCTGATGAATTATTTTGGGACTCGTTCAGTCTTTGTTAACATGTGCGCGTTTCAGTGCCCCTGTTTGGTTTATAGTCCGTTTTATTTTAGCCTCTCAGAGTGCTTTTTATAACTCTCCCCCATAGCAGCTCAATAGCAGCAGTCTTCTGTATCTGTATCTGTCTTTGTCTGACCCACTCAGTAAATAATACAGCCCAGACAAGCAGAGTGACACATGGTGTGCTTGCAGCGCACTGGGCTGGTCTACAGGATGCAGCTGTAATGTTAACTTGATGCTGAGAGCCCAGCTGTAGTGTTGTGCATTAGTTGTCAAAGTTTAAAATATCCCATTCAATCTAGCCCAGATAATCTCATCACCACCAACTGAAGAAAAACAGGAGCTCTCATGTGACTCTATCTTATTTTGTTGTTTGTGTGTGTGTGTGTGTGTGTGTGTGTGTGTGTGTCTTATTGTTATTTATGAAGCGAGTCCCACAGTGGGTGGGTTTTCTGTAAATGCTGAGTGTGTGCCCATGTATTTCCTGGCTGT
This sequence comes from Neoniphon sammara, assembly GCA_900302535.1. Taxonomy (NCBI): domain Eukaryota; kingdom Metazoa; phylum Chordata; class Actinopteri; order Holocentriformes; family Holocentridae; genus Neoniphon; species Neoniphon sammara. The sequence goes on along the minus strand of OMKZ01015608.1, from coordinate 38,188 downwards.
TTTATTTATCTCCAAGTCTCACACACACACACACACACACACACACACACACACACACACACACACACACAGAAACTAGAGAGAGACTGGCTATAAGTCTGATTTGTCATCTCCGCTCACAAACCCATGTTAGACAGAGAGAGAGAGAGAGAGAGAGATGTGTGTAACTCCTCCCCTCACAGTCGCTCCATTCATCTCCTGAACCCCTGTCCTCTAGTTCACTGTCAGCAGTACCTGCCCCTCGGTGAGTCAACACCCATGACTTCCGATGTGGGTGCAATGTTGATTTGGGACGGGTGAAGCCTGGATTATGCCTGGCTCTCACCTGTTTCCATCCTTCATGTTCCTCTGTGCTGCACACTGGCAGCCACAACAGTAATATTGTTATTATTCCAATGTCAATATGTTAAAGAAAGGCTTATATGTGACTGAGCAGTTTTCAATATTTCGCTGGCAGCAAGAGCTAGGATTAAACCAATACATTGTAATGATAAAATAAGTAATTTATTAAATATCAGATGTTGGCCGATCAGTATCATTCACTTCTGATATATTTGAGTTACTTCCCTGATCAGAACTAGATAATAACCCTGTGAAACCTGCAATGACATTTTATTTATTCATCTAACTATTCAATTTTCAGTTTTCACGTTCAGCAGTTTCCCCAACTGCTGAATAGGCAAAAGCATTTCATTAGTCTGGTTTTCAACTGAAAGTTTAAGCATGTCTTGGTCTGATTCTTTCCTACCCTTATAAAGATAATCAAACGCTGAAATTGTCTAATTTTTTGGCCCAAGAATTGTAAAATTAAAATATATGGAATATTAGCATAAGCTATTTACTATGGGCAACGCAAGTCTAACAATATCTGCACTGGTCTCTACTTTCAAAAACACATATTGATCAAAACTTAGCAAGAACTACAACCTCTCTATGCTACTGTGTCAATTCACAAACCACACAGAGGGCAGGTTGAGGTGAAGAGAATGTTGGTTTATAATCTGATTTTATTAGGATGATATGCTGTGCAGCGGATGGTGATTATATTACTGACACTGTTTGAGTCTCTGTTTGCTATGGGGTAAACCCAGGACTCCAGATTAACTGAGCATTGAGGTAAATTGGAGTGTGTGTCCTTCTCCCTTGTGCCAACTGTGTGAGATTTCCCTGAAAATTTATCCGGCTTCATTTAGTCTCCTTTGTTTATTTTGTGGATATTATTATAGGAAAACTGTTCTTCACTATGGTTTGATGCTCCAGAGCCTTGATTTTGTAACTATAGTTCATTGACTGAATGGTCTTTTTAGCACTTCAGATGATACTTTAAATCTTTCTCATTTAATCAAATTTAAAATTTTGTGTGTAAGCAGATGAGTGGAAAATATGGGATCATATGGGTCAGATACAGAGCTACAGGATACAGACACAAATACTGAGATGAGTTGGTCTGACAACATCATTAATACCAAATCATGACTGTTGATATGTTTCTCTTTCTCATGTTTTTTTAGAGGAAATCAGTAGGCAATCATTCCTTATTTAAGATTTGTATAAATGCAGAGTTTGTTTGTAAATGCAATTATGCCAGATTAATTGATTAAATTTGGGTGAATAACAAGTTGAGGCAAATCTAAACTCTTGATGTACAAGTGCCGAAGAAAGCAGCGCTGAAACTGAATGATCCAATTGTCTCGCTTTTTAAAATAACTTTACGTTTAAGAATGGAAGCTGGCATACTGAACACCACAAAGCTACCAGTGTGGATTTAATTAAGCTGGAATTCTGGAGTGGAAGCAAGACGAGGATTAAGCCAAGTTCAATTCGGAGAAAACAAGTGCAGCAGGATAAATCTCAGGCACAGTTCATTACTGTGTCAGCTGAATCAACCAATCCCTTGACAGTCAACACTGATTACAGTGTGGATGTCAACAATAGCAGGAGTTGCGGTCTTTTTAAGCCTTTGCATACAACTGCTATGGACTTGTTTAACATCTGCATCGGTTTCATACAAGTTGCGCCATCATGATATAATTCTCAGACGAGGCTATTGCATTAGAAAAGGGTTACGTTGCAGATCTGAGTTTTGGCGGGATCTTTTACAGATCAGGTGTATTGAAACAAAAGCTGGCCAGTGTTTATCAAGTGTCTCAGACAGTTGATCTGGAGTCATCTTTCCCTTTGCATGTCATGGTTTGTGATGGTCGGGAGGGATGAAGGGGTTCGGGAGTGTGGTAGGAGTGGTCGGTGTAAGGGTGTGTGTGCGCTCTGAGGTCTGTCCTGAAGGCCCATCCTGTCGCTCAGCTCCAGCCCTTCCTCTCAGGAGCTGACAGAATACCATAAAGCCCTCAGCAGCACTGCCTGACCCCACGCCCCATCCATCCTCTGGCTGGGCGTGAGTCGCTAAACACACATGAGCACACACTCAGAATGTGTCAGAGATTTCATCTGATCCACCAGAGTGTGTGTCGGTGCCGCCTAACTCCTGCCAGGTGGGTGCGTTTATTCATCCAAGACTTCCCTGCGTCAAGTAACGTGACTACTATGTATGTTCCTGTTGGTACAGATGTGTGTGGCTTTGTGTGTGTATGTAAGGGGAGATTTATGTGACGAGGGCCTCATTGGACTGTGGGCCTCTTCCTCTTTAGCTTTTATGTATCCTTGCACCCGCACAGATGAAAACATCATCAGGTCTCACACACACACAGCAAAAATGCATCAGACATTTTACACCTTTGTGAAACATCCTGTTGACGTAGCTGAATCCCAGCTATGCGAATTTCTAAACTTGGCAAAAGGTTCACTTATAACAGCAGCTGCTACACATTGTAAAGCCACATGAAGTCTTTTACACACACGTTAACTCCTTCCTAGATGAGTAGCGTTGCGTTACACACTGAATTCTTGCCTCTAGTGATGGGATTCCCAAATTCCCAGCCCTGACCCCTGAGATTCCCGGTCATGGCTGTCCATCGTCTGTGTATTGTGGAACTGTGGTGGCTAAGCTTTAGGTTTCACACTATCTCCAGCTTGACCCCACTTAATGCACACACACACACACACACACACACACACACACATTCTCCTGTCCTGAAACTCTTAGCCCTGTGTGCTGTTTCTGTCTGGGCCTTTGAAGCGGCAGCCGTGGACTGGCATGCTCGGTAAGCATTCTGCGGTGAAATGGGTAATCCGAGAAAGCCCAACCCACTTCTGAGGGTGAACTATTTTTCTCTTGCGATGGTAGAATCCGTCCGACCCAGTTGTCACTTCCTCCAGCTGCCACTTTGAGATGCCATCTGAGATTATCGTGCTTCACCTTCAGCCACACTGGAGTGAGGAAGGAAGTTAGGAAGTGAGGCGAGGATGTGAGGAAGGAAGGAAAGCTTCAACAATACAGTATTGGCTGGTGGGAACGGCATTCCTTTGATTCTTTGTTAAGTTGTTGTGCTGAATCCTAATTAAACTTGTAATGGCTATTGTGTATGGTGTCCATTGAAATGTGGGCTTCTCAAACAATAGTGTTAAGAGGACTCTTGAACTTGTAGGGAATTGTAAAGGCTGGTTCTTTGTGAAAATAAAAAAAAAACAGGTGGAGTTGTTATTAGGGCAATGGTTTAGGTGTGCGTCAGCACAATAGCAGCAGCTTGTGTACAGTCTGGAAGTGGTTTAATCTGTCACAAGAGTGCTGGGACTAATTACCAACAGCCATTGTCCCACTGCCCTGCTGAAAAAAAAAAAAAAGATAATCCTTCCTCATATTTACACATATGCCCAGAGTTAAGAGGTGTGTTTTACATTTGCAAACCCAGGGACCATAATGAAAAACAGATATTAAAGCAGCATTTCTTTTAGTTTTAAATAGATTGTTATTGGCACTTTATCGCCATGGAAACTGTAATTAAAGTTACTCACCAAGATCACAAACTGCTGTTTGTGTTTATTTACTGAAAATCTTAACACCTTCATGAGCCTATTCAACAACATATCCTCCTTTTATCATTTTTGATATAATTTGAATCTTAATTTTTAGAGCAAAACAGCAGGGATAGCAGACAGTGGTGCAGGAATGCCATTCATGTGAAATACATCCTGTCTGGGAGACTGGGTATACTTAGATTTTTCAACAGTAATTCAATGTAAAGCAAGAGCAGTGATGCAACACGAATGCAGGACCAAGACTGCTGAAATATCTAAACTGCAGGGTATGTTGTTGAATAAATATGTTAAAATTAAAGGCTGTTTTTGTTTGAACTGAATGAATGCGAACGCAACAAACTTATCAGAGTGACTTGTAATCTTGGTGAGTAACTTCGATTGTGTTTTACACGACTGTAAATGCCAATAACCCATCTATTTAAACCTAAGTGAAATATTGCTGTAATCTGGCGTCCCACACGTGCGCGCACACACACACACACACACATGCACACAACACGCTCTACATACTGAATGCAGTCAAGTCAGCTTTGAACTTAGAATCAACTCATTGTTAATAATAATCAGAAAGGGGCCTTTTCACCTCGTTGTCTGGTGTGTGTGAAACCTTCAGCCTTCCCCGTGTTTATCAGTGGGCCAGCCGTCACAGGGTGGGGGGCTCAGAGCTGTGATAACCTCCTGCTGACATCGTGTTGTTGACTTTAGCTTTAACCTGCTGCATCACCAAGCTCTTTGGACAAAGCCATCTGTGTGAGCGGTGATTAAAGGAGAATCAGGCCTTCTCATCTGTCTGCTGTTTGCAAGTAACAAATGATGCAACACACAAGCTTTTCATCCTAAATATTGGCTTTTGATGATGGAGAAAGTTCGCATTTTAACACTTATTCTATAAAGCAACTTGTTGACTTAATGCGTTTCAGCTGCGGTTATTGTCATTGTGTCTTCAGCATAATCCCAAGGTAAGTCATAAGGCTGGGCAATAATTCAATATTATCATTTATCATCTTTCAGTGGAATTATATCATGATAATATAACGATTTTAGGATGTCATTTGGGATATCAATATGAAACTTAAAGCTTAAAAACACAAAATGAGATATAGTAGGAATATTATTTTAAAATTTTGTTTGACATCACAACTAATATTACAATTCGGTTCAATGGGATGAGCATTAATTTGGTTATTAAACTCTTTAATGCATGATAGCTTCAAAGTTAAAATAAAAAAAAAATTCCATATTGTATGATGATGTCACATACATGTTCTGTATCTGCTGGTTGCAGCTTCACTGAAGCCACATCATACTTATATTGAGTGAAATATTCAAAGCCACGATGCCATTGTTTTATGGCTGCACCATTACATCAAATAGAAAATATCTAGATGTCTTGTACATCATTTATACACATTTCCCTGTAATTCAGCCGGACATATTTGGAAACCATGAAGTCACATCACTAAGTCAGGCTGAACAGCAGTTCTGTATCAGTGGCTGGTGGCGAGAAAGTCTCGTCTACCTGTCGACCCTGAACCATTAGCCTACATAACTGACCTCCACTGACAACCTTAAGCCTGATTCTGGCATGTAACCCCAATTTGTCACACTCCCTCTGGTCCCACATAGGGTGAGACAGAAGAGTGCTGCTCCAAATGCAGGCAGCTGATTTTATAGGTTGACACGACACGGCTCATAAAGAACATACTACCGATGATAAATCTCCTCTCCTACACCCATCCTTCCTGTCCTCCATGGTTATCTGTGAATATGTGTCTGTATCCCTGTGAGGGCGGGGCGAGGTGCGTGTGTGTCATAGTCTAGAAAATAAACCACCTCAGGGCACTTGCGCAAATGGCTCTTCTTTCACGTCTTTACAGGGCCGTGATAAAAGCGAACATCCACAAACATTGTCTGCTAAATACCGTGAAATGAAGAGAGCGTTGTACAGTCAGGGAAAGCTGTGCCTGGACATGCACATGCATTAACTTGTGGTGTTCGTACTTCCCCTGTGGAGTAACAAGAACGATGTAGAGAAGTATAAATGTGCTGTTAGTTCAGGTGAGTTGAGATAAAGGAAGTGTAAGAGAGGAGGAGCTCGCCTGATATTTTTCTTTCTTCAGGAAACTGTTCAAAGTTGAATCGGTGAATCAGTGTTTTCCTGCCGCTTTGTCATCACCTGATGAATCTCAGAACACGTTTTCGCAGACTGCCTGTCTCGTTCTGACGTCAGAGAGATTTCTTCGTAATGTAGGCTGACTGATGGGTGTGGATGTCTCTGGTCGAACTCTTGTTGCCAGTCGTCAGTGCAGTCTCAGCGTCCGGCTGGCCGGCGGTGACAGAGCCACACAGTACAGAGGACCATGCTCTTTAAAGCTGCTGTAGTTGATGTATATACATGTCATATTGTAAATTTAGCCCCTCTTATCAGTTCAAGGTGCTACTCGTCAACCTCTCTCGTCGATTCATATTCTCCAAAGGATTTTCAGGAGCACAGTAACACCTGTCTGCCTCCCCACCTGGTAAAATTAAGCATTAACCAGCTCTGAGACCAATCTGCCCACTGATTTTGATCTGTGATCAGCAGATTTATGTGCACTATATTTGTCCAGAATACTTATCCAGGGAAGATTAATGTCACAGCCACTGTATAGTGTGTGTGTGTGTTGGCCGTCACCTTGGCCGTCCTACCTGACAGACACTCCTAGCTGGTAATAAGTGTAACCTAAATCCTCTTGGTTCAGAGGTCTCGCCTGGCAGTTTAATAACCAGCCAACCTGTGATTACTGCTCCCAGTCCAGATGTTGACTTTCCTTTTTTAGCTCCCTATGATTACTGCTCACTGAGACAGCCTGTATGGGATGGATGAAGTGTGTGTGTGTGTGTGTGTGTGTGAAAGTTAAACACATCCCAACAACAGCAAGGGAATTTAGCCCGGGGTGAAAATGCTATTAAACATTGTTGATTTAGTCATGAAAAGATTACCGCTGCTATTGTAATTTTAGGACTAATAGCCAGGACGAGGACCCTCACTGGGATAACTGTAGCATCCCATCCTGCATGAGCCTTAAATGCCATGGCCTGAAGAGTCTTACTGGCGCCTCAGTGCTTAATTGCAGCATACGCACAGCATGGTGCAATCTACAGTCATGACCTGTTAGCATTCCTCTCCATTCTCTGTCTATTGGATTAGACGTGAGTGTGTGTGTGTGGTTAGGCCTGAAGCTGTGGTAGCAGGATACACGATGGTATTGAGACTCACATGGAGAGGAATGTTGTGTGTTTATTGAATTTTCACTGTGTTGGCAATCATTCCTAACTCCAGGCTTGTCCTGTGCTTCAGTCAACTTCTCTTCTTCTCCTGCTCATCATCAGACACACAAGGTGGAGTAACCCAGGAGCTGTTGCACAGTGGGTGTTACAGTTACTGTGCTTACATCAACACAAGTAATGCAAGTGCAGTGCAATTAAGACGTTCATTCAAGTAAGACAGGGCCCATGTAAACATAACATTCTGATTGTGTAATTATGCTCTTAGCTGGAATAACTGTAATTGAAGTCGCCTATACAGAGCACCTTTATTTTTCTCAACAGAAACTAGTCAGAAAACCTGAATGCCTCAATCACATTTCTTTTAGTCTTGGTTCATGCTTCCTATAAGGCTAGCTAGATACTAGCTATTAGCTGCAGATGTGCCCTGTGTGAACCATGGTGTTCATACCTCTGGAGCTTCTCATGATGGCTGCGTGCTTGGAAACTGTCAGTACTTTGATGGTCCTATAGAGAAATTCAGCTCTCCACATTCTGGCCTCCTCCTCCATTAGCAGTTTCCTCTTTATTCAGTCAGTCCTCAGTAGAGGCTCTTTAGTGCTGTCCATATTTGTTGTGATGCACAACCTCGCATGTGACTCAGATGCAGCCAGTTGCAGGCAATTATGTCATTTTGACTGCACACAATCAGTCACACCCATTTCCATAATAAGCATGAGCCGGCTGTAAATGTGATCAGGTGCTGTATATGGCATATATAACATCCCTTTTACACGGACCTAAAATCCCACCACCGTTCGGGACTGGAGCTCAGTGTAAAACGGGTTAACCGGGCATTTTAGTCCCACATTCTGAACCCTACAACAGTCCCAGCACAGGTGTAAACAGGCCACCCGCTAATTTGTGAAAAAGAACATTCTCTACATTGTAGATATGCAATCCTAACTTCAGTATAACGTGAACCTATGTAACATAATAAATTAACAACCAAATTGTCATCTTTTGGATTGGACGCTGACTTATTTACATAGTGTAGTTATTATGACAGACCTCCTGGGCAGAACATCAGAGAAGATTTTGGGCTGGGAGATTGTGACAATTTTGCTGTCCAAGACTTCTGCGAAGGTAAACTGTGTCCCCCACTTTACCAGGCAACAAAAACATAGAATAAAATAAAAACTGTAAAACCTGCTTGCATAGTGTAAAAGTGCGATGACACACAGAGAAAAAATATGTAAAACCCTGTAAGACAAGAAGCTCCACGGGTCTGAATGGTCAATCTTGAACATCATAAAATGTGAGTGAAGGTCAAAGGTAATGTAAAAAGAGCCTGATGGTAGCCCCACTCTGCTTCCAGAACCACTACTCCACTGGCCTTCATGCGCGCACACACACATACACACACCCACATGCACACAACCATACACTCACAGAAAGTATGTGAATGTCTCTGTGAGTCCTGACTGAGCTGCATTCTTGGAATATCTCTGGGCTTCCTGCTGTGTGATCCCATCACAGCTCACAGATGAGTAGGAGAGACAGATAGCAGCAGATAGATGACAGAGGGTCAGAAGAAACAGCAGCCAGCTCTGTTGACATTCTGACTCATGAAACTTAGATGAGACCCCAACCAAACATAAAGTAATCGCATCATTTTTACCTCTTTCTAAGTCTCAGAACCACACAGATCTCCTCATTCTGGGCCCTAGACACTTTGATCAGCCTAAAACTGCACTAGAAGAGACAGTTTGGAGCTGTGTATTATTTTAAGGATGCAAAACAGGGTAATGGATGCTGCCGGGGTCTGTGTCGGCTCACGAAGGATTCCTCCTGTTTCTGTTGGGCTCTTTAGCGCTTTAAGAGTATCATTTGTTATGCTAATTACGTGCACATGAATTAAGCAAAGTACTCATTAGCAACATGGCAGATTATCCCCATCTGATCAGTGTAGGGGTGCGCCTCCTACCCTCCCCCATTTAAATCCCCCGAACACACACACACACACACACACACTCAGCCACAACACATGTACACACATATTTGCCAAGTTATCTTCTCCTTCATTGTTTCATTCATTGTGTTTATGAAAAATAGACACTGCAATAAAAGCATGAGACACTCTCTGTGATGACAACAAATTGTTGCTGCCCTGCATGCGTTTGATTCCCATTAACCTAGTGACACAGTTACATTTACAACCTCCTCTTTAAAGAATTGGAGTTTTCCATCTCTTTAAAGAGGATGAAAATGATAGATGATGTCATCGAGGCACACGGCAGGTTCCCTCCCAGCGTAGGCAGCGTTAAGCGATGAGACCGGTGCTTCCACTCCGTTCTGCTTTATTTCTGTTTATGTCTGCCTCAGCAGGGGGCTCAGGCAGTTCCTAGGAGTCAAGAACAATTAATGAAGTGCTCTCTCCACCCCTCATCCCTCCTTCCTGCACCCCCTCCGCACCACCATGGTTTGGGGGAAGCCCTGTCCCCCATGGGACTCCTCCTCTTCCATTAGCTAATTCCTGATCAGCTGCTCCCTTCATTATTAATTCATACCTCTTCCAGCACAGATGCTGAAGGTTGCCTCTGTTCATCTGATCCCTCCACTGTCACTCACTCGCCCCACCCTCACCCCATGCTGGCTCAGGACACCGGCCGCACCGAGTGCACCCGGCAGTCATTACACTGGCAAGGAGGAGACAAAGAAACAGAAAAAGTAAAAGTGAAAGGAGATGCAGTGGTACATGTGTATATATCCATTGCAAACCTGCTTTCCTTTGGTAAATTTAGTCCGGTGGCAGTGGCCCAGTGGTGACAGAGACCAGCATGCTGCTAGAGGACTGCAAGTTTGAATCAGGGCTCAGAAAATCTGAGCAAAAAGGGAAGGAGAGATTCACTTCAGAACATGGCACTAAAATGCTGGTTAACAAATGGTTTTGATATTTTAGGTCAATGTAAAAGGGGTAGAAAATAATGTTGTACCGGGTGGTTTCCAACTGTGAATGTCCATAACTAAATGAGCGTGAAGCAGAATGTTTAATACTTGCTCACGAAATCATCTCTCACTGAATGAAGGTTACAAAAACATGTATTCAACCCATACCAGCATGGCTGTAATTGTGATATATAAATATTCCCAACAACTTTCCTAAGTGGAACTCTTGTCCCACATAAGGTTGAGTTGTTTATAGGAAGTGCAGCTTTCACTGTAGTGGAAGCCCCCTCCCAGTCCCCCTCAGCCCACGTGTTTAATTTGACCAGCTACTTGGCGGATTCCTCCTCATTCCACTCGCTCAGCATCCAGGAGATTTGGGTCCAATCCCTGAATTTGGCTCTCGTCCCTTTTTTATGGACAGAACAACGAGCTCCACTGTTGTTTGTGAGTTACTTGCTCAGTACATATGTTGCTGTGATTTGATTGTTTTGCATATTCGCAGTGCAAACAAATTTGAAAAAGAAAAAAAATGCATGTTTTGCAGCTTCACTTGGTGCAGAACCAAGTGAAAAGATAAAAGCAAGGATATACATGAGCAGCACAAAAGTGCCAGTTTGACTGCTGTTTGACCCTGTTAAGTGAAAGCCAACCAGTCAATGTTATGGACTGCACATCTGCCCATGCACCCTGAGAGGGGTCAGACAGGGTTAGTGACTTGGCCTCACGCCTCTGTATTGTTATGATAATGCTGATAAGTCTTGGCATTTGAAGTGCAAATAGACTGCTGGACTGGGACACAAAACAAAACAGAGATGTGTTGCTGAACAGCTGCTTGTAAAGGAGCTGCAGTGGGTCAGTGGGAACTTGGACCCCTCACAGTTTTGAGAAACAAGTGCTAAGGGAAAAACGCTCAGGGTATGTTTCTCTGATTTCAGTGAACATGATGGCAAACAGAGTGTTTACGAAAAACTACATAAATCAATACATGCAAGTGGGGTGTTTTTGGAGTGACACGGCAAAGCAGCAAGAGGTGGAGTTGTTCCCTTTGGACCGTATCTGTGCACGTGCCTGGTGGGAGCGTCCCTCTGTTGGCTTTATCCTCCTCCACGGCAGAACAAATTAGAGGCTTGTCAGGATCCAGCAGAATGTAATTATCCCTCAGCCGGGCATGAGTCCTTGGCCGGCAGTCTGCTGTGCCGGCAGAACCAAGATCCCTTCACTGCTGTACGCTGGTCGGGTGCTCACTCGCCGCTCCCTGAAAGCACGCTAGGATCCAAGAAATAGGCTTATCATAGCTAATTGTTCAAGCATGTCCAAGTCAGGCTGAGTTGATTAGCTTTCCTTTGTTCCGGCTGATACGATCACCTGATACCGCCTGGGCTCATGCTACGATGGACAGCAGAGAAAGAGCCATGGCACCTTGTGCTGTGTAAGCCCTTTAATATTTGAGGCTCATTAATTAGCAAATCTCTGAGCTGGATGTCATTATACAAACTGCAGAAACACAAGCCTCCAACTCTGGGATCAAGGCATTCAGCCTGACTGGTTCCTGTGTCAGAGAGCATGATGGGACGGCGTGCGGCCTGTTTTGGTGGGTCGGGTTACCATTGTCTGTCAGTTTGGCCTCAGCGCTGCAACACGTGCTCAGTGACATGCAGCCGGAAGAATTTGAAACTAACCTGCATTGGAGATGTTATGGCAGCTTTTCAGCTGTGCTTTTTAATGCAGCTATCGAAACATCTGGTCACTGGAGGCTTGGGAGTGGAGTAGATTTATACCTGATAATTTCCCCCAGTGAAAACTATACTTAATTACCATAATGACCATTCTCCTTTTGAAGGACTTTGCGAGCATTAGTGAGTGTTTCACTGGCCCAGTGAGCATGATCAGCTGTTCTGCAGCAGGTGTCTTAAGTCCGGTGGGCTTGAAACTTTGGGGATTGTGTGTTTGTATACACGGGCTGACACCCATGTCCCCTGTGTGTCCCAGCTGGCCTTTGTTTGGGGTATTTCCGCCTGGTTAACCTCTGGGCTCTCAGGCTGTGCTGGGAGCCTTTGTCCCGGCTTGGTGACGGAGCTGCTGAGGAGGGAGGGGACGGGCGGAGGAGCCTCAAGTTTGGGCCATCTGTTGCTGAGACAATACATCTCTACCTCACCCTACCACTTCATTCGACAGCCATTAAGACACACACACAGAGACATGCAAGCACAAACACATCTGGTGCTGGCTTTCCTGGCTTTCTTGAGCCCTCTAGCCCTGTAACCCCCCCCCCCCCCCCCTCCTCCTCCTCCTCCCCACACACA
>OMKZ01015604.1:0-10233 GCA_900302535.1 Neoniphon sammara | reverse complement strand
TCAAAATAGATTATGTTTCTAAATTTAAATATTCCAGTACATTATGTTGCTAATTACAACAGCATGTAGGTCTTTTGTAATATTATATTTTGAAAGCAATGTTGCCAACTTCTTCCTATGCAGAGATGTGTGTGTGTGTGTGTGTGTGTGTGTGTGTGTGTGTGTTTCAATATGTGTCAGGTGCGTGCACTGTGTTGGAGCATGTGTGCAGGTACATCCACTTGGCGTCCGTGTCTGACTGGGCCACAGTGTGTGAGGCCTGACACTAAACCGACATGACAGAAGCAAATAATGTCTGCTCCCGTTATCTTCTCTTCCCCTTCGGCCCCGCAGGAACCTTTAAAGGGCCAAACACTGACAAAGCACACACGCGCGCACACACACACAGGCATGTACACACACACATACAGTACACATGCACACACCTACATATACATACAGTGGACACACATGCACCCACACGATCACGCATACACATGATACACACACGTACACACATACATGCTCATACAGACACACGTTTTACATGGTAATCCACATAAGCGGGTATATAAATGCACAGAACACATAGAGACATACACATGCATTGAACTTCTCCTCTTTTTTCACTGGTATTGGCATATGCATGAGCGCATGCACAAATCCACAAATCTAAAACCTAACCATGGACAGATTTATGTGCACAGTGCCACATAAATATGAATAAACACTGATGCAGAAAGACTGGAGACAGGTGTCATTCCCAAGCCAAGTCTATAAAACAGGCTGAAAATATATGCTTATATGCATGGAACAGCTATTTCAGTACACACACATACATACAAACACATACACCCATATACACATAAATAACCTCCATTCTTCTATAGCTATGACCTAATGGACCGGCAAGAGTCTTTACAGCCTACTGCTTTTCTCGTGGATATTCATGGGAAGATTACAGACTGATGTGTGCTGTGCTCAGTTCTTCTTGTCAGGCTAAAACATGACTAGAAATCGGAGTGATGGCATTTGCCAATATGCAGGCTCTATTGTAACTATTCCTTGTGTTATTTTAGGATGAGCACCTGTGCAGAAACCTTGGAATGTAACTGACTTGATAAATAAAATGAAGTTTATATATCACAGACCTGAACATGCACAGTTGTGTACCTACAAAGGTTACCTAGAGAGGTTGCCAAAACTACTTATTCTTGGTGACACTAGTTGCATAACAAAATTTGGCAACGAATCTTGTGATACAAAAATATGATCAAGAATTGTAGATCTGAAAAATGGTTCATCAAATAATCTACCACTTTTCCTCTTATTTGTTATTTGTCAACTCAGTGTTTGCATAAAATGCTAATATTACAAAAATATATGCTAAAATACTAAAATTATTAATATATGCTAATGTGTTCCTCATTGAAATAAAGTACAAATATCTGATCTTTACAATCAAACATGACAGGATTTGCTTTGTTAAGCAATCACGAACTGAGAAATCACAATTTACATTGTTAAAAACACTTTTTTGGCCAGTTTCTGCCTGTTTACAAAACTGACATTGTTAAAAAGATTGTTTTATGCCCAATTTATGCCTCAGAAATAAACACTGAATTCCGTGCAGTCAGAAGTGGTTCCTTTTAAATGTGGTTAAAAATGTTACGGCTGCACTGCATCATGAACCTCGTAATGTGCATCCAACCGAGCTGTGAGCTGAGCGGAGCGTCCCGCCGCTACTCAGCTCTCTTCCTGATCTGACTGATTTAGTTACCCTCTCCTGTCAGGAAGGACCCCATGCAGCAGGCTGTCCATGGCAGTGCCTGTACGGATGCTGCTCTCCACCTGTCATCTCATATCTCTGCCTCCGCCTCCGTCAACCTGCTTCCAGCCCAGCAACCAGCCAACCAACCAGTACAAGCCTGTTGCTAGGGCAACGGCTGCCTAGGGGATACCTCTTTTGTTTCTCACACCTCCTTTCCCTCCTCTTTCTTTCTCTCTCTTTCTTACTCTCACTCTCTCTTCCTCTTTCATTCTCTCAGCCGTGCCTGCGCCCATCGATATGTCTGTCTGCCCTTTTCCTCCTCCTGTCTGTCTCTCACCCGCTTTCTCTCTCTCGCTGTCTCCCTCATTCTGTCTCTGCTCTTTCATCCCTTCAGATGGAGGACAGACAGGCTGCTCTGATGCCTCCTTCTAACTGACCAGCAGTCAGTTTTACAGAAACATGTATGATGATACAGACCATTGAAGCTTTCGCTCCGGCACGTACACCAGTAAAAATCATTCATGAAAATTAATGTCCCAATACTGACCCAGATATGTTAGGATTTAGCATGTGTCTATATATATACATGCATATATATGTGTGTATATATACTTGTGTGTCTTTGATAAGAATTCAGGTAGTTATGTTAAACATACAGAAGAGACACAAGAGATTTGTCTGTCGCAGGCTTTCTGTGCATCGCTGTCGCCGGTGGCATTTGAGGGTTCAGCGATAACGCTAGGTCAGCCTGATGTGATGTTCCCTCTGTCTTTATCCGAGGGACACTGAGGAGTGTGTGTGTGCCTGCATACATGTTTGATTGTGTAATTGTGTGTGTGTGTTTGTCTGTGTGTGTGTGTGTGTGTGTGTGCCTGCATGCATGTATGATTGTATAATTGTGTGTGTATATGCCTGCATCCATACATTTGTGTGCATGTCTTTGTATGTTCAAAAGCCAAAAATAGTACATAAAAAATGTGTACAAGTCTAAATAATGAAGAATAATTACATGATACATCATTTTGCAAACATAATAAAATTGTAAACCAATATGGCTCTTTTTGCTCTTTTTGGAGTTTGCATTCTCCCATCAAAGCGTGTAAGAAATCAATTCATGCTGTTTGATTATTTTTGAGAGCTGCTTCAAAGATTTGGGTTTCTTGTTGTGTGCTGCCCTCTACTGATCAAACAGCAATATAGCACAATGAGGTCATTCATTCTCTTCCAGGCACAAAGACAAGATTCAAAATGAGATATCAAGCTTTTTGAAAAAATAAACAGCTTCTCAAACAAAGCAGTTAATAACAAAATTAAAAGCAAATAATAGTATATTTAAAAGAGTCGTAGGTAACCTGGGTTGGGAACTGGACAAAATGACAACAGCACTACAAACTAGAAAGTCAATGCGTGAGTTATTGACTGATAAAGACTGAGTGATTCATTTAAAGAATGGATGCACTTTCCAGCCAATTTGTTTGAAGTTTTGTGAAATAAAAGATATTACACATTTAAGAAATAATAACTCCAAAGGGTTTCACTGATCAGTTGACAAATAAGTATTAATGGAGTATGTTAGAGTTGGTATCTTAGAATCAGAGCATCTCTTTTTGGGCAGTGTCTGTGATTTTATGTGTATGCATGTGTTTCAGTGCGTGTGTGTGTGTGTGTGTGTATGTGTACGTGTATGTGAGTGTCTGTTTATCTGCCTGGGAATGCCTGTGTACGTGAATATTTGTGATGTTTTTTAATCTCATTTATATTGATAGCCATCAAAACTGGGCTAAAGGTGAACAGTGCAGTGCAGGTAGAGCACCAGGTGAGAGGAAAAACAAATCCCTCATGATTTAAAATGATGTCATCAGTTACTTATAAGAATGTCTCTGCATTCGTCCCTCTCATTAAGGCTGTTTTTGAGTCAGCCCTAAGCCAGCATAGCTTAAGCATGCTGTATTTCATTTCACATATTGGTTTCATTCAATGAGGAATACCGACAATGTTACCAGGCCATTTTGGAGCACTATTGCATAAACTTTTCCCACATTGCACCAAAGAAAACACTATATTTTTACTGGGAATCAATGTAAAAATGTCAGCTGTAATCAAAATATTCATAATGATCAAACTCTCAGTATGTTCACTCAGTGGCTGGTAAATGATGGTGTACATTTTCATGCAGCTACCTGTGAGTAAGTTCTCTGCCATCACTTTGACCTGCACCTCCACTGAATGCTTGGAGGTGTAAGTGATCTCAGCGCTGACATGGGCGACCTCGCCGATGAACATGGGAGACAAGAAGTCTGTCTTCTCCACCCGAACCAGTGCAGCCACACAGCGGTCCTTGGAGGCAAGAGTGGGAGAAATGGCACAGCTGAGCAACCTTTCATAATCACACAGATATTGCAACATGAATTACTTAACCCCTTGCTTCCTGATTTTCCCTTACATTTCCCCTCAAGTAACTTAGGGGGGAAAAAATCCATCTTGTACGAGAACATCACAAGCATATTCTGTATCTGCTGGTTGCAAGACATCACTGAAGCTACATCACACTTATACTGAGTGAAATATTAAAATCCAAGATGCCATGTGATCAAACAGAAAATACACAGCAAAGGTAAAAGTGAAAAAAATCATACTTTTTGCCCCTTTAACCTTTACTTACTCAGGTTTGTTCTTTTGAGGTTAATGATCTTGTAAACATACATAAAGTAGGCCTAACAGACATAGACAAAAATCAAGGCTGAGACAGAGCCGAGTTATGAAAAGAAAAGAAAAACAGCGGCAATAAACACAGCAGCAATTTCCAAGAGAGTCATCTTCCACATCCAAGATCCTAACAACTGCTTGGAACTCATTTAGAGTAAGCAGCCCCTTCGGTTTTAGTCTAGTGTAATATAAACACTGCATAAAAATGGGTAAGCTTTCCCAGTATGGTTTTATAAATAAAGGTACTGCACCTTATTTTCTAGAAGGATGTTATAAATACAACTGCTGTATTAGCAGCGCAACAAAACTATCATGGTGTTTTGTTTACAAAAGACTTAACAGTCTTAAGACAGGCTTGTCTGAATAGCTGAAGCTGTTATGCAACTGTATGTGTTTGAATTACAATCCTTACCAAAATTCATATCAGTATTGGTATCATAATTATGTGTTGTAAAGTACTGGATATTGGCATTGATCATAGTCTTGGGCCTAAGTCAGATCAGTTAACTGTTTGCAACATGGACAGTTTTGCTTTTTGATTAGGATTATGGTTTTCTTCCTTATTTTAACAGCGGAAAAGCAGCTGAGCAGGTTCATGCGAGGTCCATGTGGATCTTTATAAATCAAACGTTTGTATACGCAGGTGTACACATCATGTTTGTCTTATCTCTACAGTAACAGACCGTGAAATGTGACATACAAGCCTGGCATCCGATGATATGATCAAAATATTCAAGGTGGCATGAATAGCATTCAAATGAAAAGCAGGCTAAAGGTGAACACTGTGGTGAAGTTAGGGCATTAGGTGAAAGGTACCGCAATCCAGAAAATCTGGGTGAGGTAATGATGAATGCAAACTACATTCATTTGTAGCCATGCACTTTGAAAATATGAGGTTCAGCGGCAGTTTTTTTTAGGTTATTTCCTTTGATTTATTTTCAGATGAAGCCTTGAGGTTCAAAATGATAGAATATTCACAAAAAGAAAACATCTTAACACACCTGAAATATTTCCCATCCAGTAAATCATCTTGTGATGACCTAACATTATGTCACAGGGTTGAGAACCACTACTCTACTGGGAGATTTACATTTCTGAAAAAGGTGGTTTATGTGTGGAAAACCAGTTCAGATCGATAGTGAACTGCAGACAATTTATTAGGACACTTTACAAAAACACATTTACCATTCACATTACATTTAAAACCCATGTACATGTGTCTTTCTCATATTAACTGTGATAGTATGGTACTGTTCAACTTCTACTGGCAGTGTGTCACATAGAAAATTGCTGCTGTAATTGGACAGCTGATAGAAAACACCTGCTTTTGCATCACTGCCTGGGCTGTGGCGAGGATGCAACACGCTTGAATTTTTCAGCCCATAAGCAGCAATGCAGCAGTATTTTCTACCCTGTTGTCCTGATTTACCCTTTAAGCCTGTTTGTTCATTTATCAGCAAGGAAGGCCCATGTTATTGTTAAACTGCATTTATTCCTCCAGTGAACGGACAAATGTGTTATTGTTCACACAGTTCACGTTTTACAGCCTATCAAAAAGTTCAGGAGAGAAACCCTGCTAAGGATGAATCTAGTCGCAGCCCCTCACCCCGTTCTGTGTGTTGCAGTGCCGTGTGCCAATGATGCATCCAGCTTCCTCGATCATCCTGAGGATGGTGCCACCGTGGATGTTGCCCGCAATATTGGATTCCTCTGGGCGCATGATCCTGTAGTAGACAGAGGATATGGATGTTCAGAATTTTAGTTTAACTTCAACACAGAAACGGCAGGGAACAAGCTATCAAGACATTGCTGACACTGGAGCTGATACATGGCCTTATTGTTAGTAAGAAACCACTGTGAAAGATAATGACAAGCATAGATCTGTTCATTATCAATGAGTGATGTTATAGACATATGATCTAACATTTCACATCTTGTGAGTACATTTTAGCATGTCATTCACAAATTAATATTTCATTACCACAAAACATTTTTTTCCCTGTAGGATGCATACTACTTTCGAGATTTGGCTTTGGAGATTTGTGCCACTGAAGATGCAAAAACATGTAGTTTGGATGATAATCTCCAAACTTAGGAGGAATGTGCACCTTGATGTCATGTATTTCCTATTTAGCCCCGCCCTTCCATGTGTATCTCCTGAAAATCATCATCACAGTCTGGTATGTGGGCATGAGGCCAACATCAGCTGTTTCTGGTATGCAAAGATGTAATCTAACGATTCGCTGTGGGTGTTGAACTAGACTTACCAGTTAAAAAATATTTTGTGTACTTCCTCCAGCACAAAAAACAGACAAACACAAACACACACACACACACACACACACACACACAAGCATGCAGACTTGATTTCACCACAGTCTGACTAACCAGCAAGTAATTTCAGCACATGTGGTAAAACTTTAGAGGCTTCCAAGCAAGAGAATCTACATTATGAAAAGATTATCCTTGAAAAGATCCTTACTTAGAGAAACTTGTTTATGGACTTTCCCAGGTACAGAATGTGCGTAAGGCATTTTTCAAATGTTTTGGTTTAGGGCTACAGCAATATTTAAGCGTCTAACTGTAGCAACCACAGGCCAGTTTGAAATGATTAATGATATATAATCACAGACACCTCTCCTTCAAATACAGACTGAGTCATAGCTTTAGGGAATTTTGGAATTGCGACATCATATAATGATAAAACTGCACCAAGAAAGAGCAGTGAGAGAGAGACTAAAACATGAAGTTAACAGTGATGTTTTGAATACACTAACGCCATCGTGTCTTAGTTCTGACAGTAAAAGCCACTCGTGTGTGTGTGTTTGTGTGTGTGTCTGGGCTTGTCTCAGAGATGAACTACCTGGTAAGTAGAATATTGCCGTCCTGCTGAGCTCCAACCTCCCCTCCATCCCTGACAACTCTGCTGACTTGCTGACTCTGTAGGCGTTTCACTGCCGCCGCTGTCCTGTCCACTGGAATTGCTCCCTTGATGCTCCGAGGCATAAAACAACGCATCTTCACGCTCTGGCTGAACGAGTCTTACTCTCTTACCCACTTCTCCTCTGTATGTTCACAGCATCAACATCCCCTGAGATTTTGGACCTGTGTGACATCACACAGTGACAATGCTGGCCCCGCCTTGAGTGTTGTGACCGGCCAAACTGGATGTCAATACACCCACTGCTCCACATCGACCGATAAAAGCTGTCATCATCACACTGAGGTTGTTATGACAATGCCACAGCTGACAGGCAGGGAAGAAATTATCCAAGCGAGTGACATTTCTGGC
Organism: Neoniphon sammara; assembly: GCA_900302535.1. Taxonomy (NCBI): domain Eukaryota; kingdom Metazoa; phylum Chordata; class Actinopteri; order Holocentriformes; family Holocentridae; genus Neoniphon; species Neoniphon sammara. The sequence goes on along the minus strand of OMKZ01015604.1, from coordinate 2,485 downwards.
AAGAGGTAATGTGTTTCGTATGATGTGTACTTGGAGAATTGTCATATAAAAATATATTTTCTTAATTAGAATGCACTTTTTCATTCATATCCTGTTGACTAACTGGCTGGTTCAGGTAACTATGCCATCCCTGCAGTAGTGTTTTCACAATAACAAATTTATTCAAGTACCTGTCCTAGCCGCTGTGCATGTGTCTGGTTTCTTTTGCAGTTTTTCTTCCTCTCTCTCTGTCTCCATAACTGCAAGGGGTTTTACCGGGTCTGCATGTGGCAGCAGCACCACCAATCAGGACTTGAATCAGCCCTGCTGCCTCTCGTTTGTGCACCACACAAGTTGTTGTTTTTGCTAGTTCTGACAGTCTGCTGTGTCTGCCAGTTTGTTGTTAGTCTGTCAGCTTCATCTTCAGTTTTGCCAGCCTGCTAGCTTACCCTCCAGTCTGTCATCCAGCCTTAGTTTGTCCGGCAGTCGGTCCAGTTTTCAGTTTGCCAGTCAGTCTGCATGTCAGTCTAGCCCTGATGCAGGACTCTGCTGGCCGTTTAATAGATCCTTTCTGACATCAGAGTGAGTCCCATTCAGCTGGACCTACTTTAAGGAAAAAGTCAGACAAATTGGGCGCTATCCGATGAACTAATGTGACTTGTGTAACTTCAAGCACTGTTTTCAAAACATAAAATTTGTCCTCCATAAATATCCGAAAAGACAGGTGAAGAAATCTACGTCTAAATTGCCAAAAATCTTAACTTAAAAACTGAATCACCGCTAAATCCACTCACTTCCTGGAGATCACTCTTCTTCGCTGCTCCTACAAAGGATCCTACACCACATTGCAAGCTGCTTAATGCTGCAAGTCATCACATTTTTTGGAGACTGGTATAATATCTATTGGAATGTCTTCTGAGAGCAGTATTGTTTGGTATAGGGTTAAGCTTAAGGTTAGAGGGTTAGGGTTAGATGCAATGCTGCCCTCAGAACACATTCCAATAAATATAATACTGACCTGCCAATTTTTATGGTTGTACTTTAATGTTGGTAAGCTAGTTAGCTTTGCATTGTGAGGTAAGACTAAATGATCTCATTACTATGATGGGTCAGACTGCTGAACCAGATTAGAGACACAAAAGTGTCATTGAGGATTTGGGTCTTTTTTAGGGATATACCCTTCACCAACAGCACATGGCTATTTATGCCCACACACCTACCTTTAATTGAACACAACAAGTTCACACCCCTTCTCTTGGGGTTGCTGAGAGTCATTCTGGGAAATGTAGGAAATCACTATCTGAGGCAAAAGAAGTAGATAAGGCAGATTCAAGGACAGTGGATGCACCCAAAAAGTAAATTCACACACTTCATAATAAAATAACTCCTGGAATGCATTGGAAATCATGACCTGATTATATTTAACACCATAGGTGTATTCAAGGTTGGCTTTTTCCTTTTCACACAGCCCTATGCGCACATATAAGAAGTGCTTGGTGCTATCACAGTTTTCCACAGTTAGCCACTAAGCAGACACTAGAGCAGTTTGGGTTCAGGATTTTGCTCAAGAGTAATTAGATGGTAGTTGTTCAGGGAGGGGAGAGCGTCAGTCAGTCACTTCCAAGACCCAGATTTCCACGCTGGCCCAAAAACTACAACCAGCAGCTTTGTGTTACAAGCCTGCTTCTCCAACATACAAGTTTCATACACAACTAAACATATACAGACTCACTCACTGACACAGTCTCCTGACCAGAAGGACACAATGATGGCAGACCTATTACTTTAAGGAAAACACAAATATCCACTCTAATTATTTCCACTGAGGCAATTTGTATTGAGATCACTAAAGTAAGGTCTCCATCTACTGGTATATCAATGCACTGACTCAAAATGTGGAACTAAATACACCACAGAATTTGAAGGCCACCTAACCTCCCTTTCATCTACAGCTCAACTTAAAGAATACAGTACAGTTTTCACCAACATGAGCCTCATCAGCCTTGACAAAGTATTTTTTTACACTTTAAGGTATGGGGAAAAGTACAACACCAGCCTCCAAAGGAAAAAAAAAACGATTTCTGATCAAACACAGCTAAGTATGCAACAAGCTGTGTCTACACCTGAAGGCAGCTTATGATTTCACTGTATTTGATGAAGACAGTTACTCGTTAAATACTAGCAGGTGTCCCGCCAGTCAAGCTAAAGGGTAATAAAAAATTCAACAGGTTTTCAATGTCGTCATGAAACTGAAGACAACAGAGGCCTGCAATGGCTAGTGTATTGGAGACACATCATTTCTCTCATGTTTTAGACTGTTTAAGCTGACCAGACCACTCTGTGCAGTATGACATAGTCCCATGTATTGCTCCACATCCTGATGGATACTAACACACCCTACATTCAAATGTCAAATCCCTCAACCAAAAAATAAATAAATAAATAAATAAATAAATAAATATTATATTATATATTTATTTATTTATATATTTATATTTATTTATTA
>OMKZ01015603.1:0-10266 GCA_900302535.1 Neoniphon sammara | reverse complement strand
ACTGAGGTCATTCCCCTGTGCCACTAAATTGCAGTGAGCTGGTGTGTTGCATCTGCAGCTGGTTTGGTTGGCTGTCCGGACCAGACTCAGCCATTGTGAATGGAAACAGAATCAGGGGAAAAACAAAGGGCTTGTTTACAGGTTCCTACATTCACTTTTAGAAAATATAAAAAAAAAATGCCCCATTATTGAGCAGCAGCCACATCTGAACTGAACCAGCATTAAACCACTTTGGATTTGACAAACCCTGGCAAATTTAATGTGCTTTAAAAACCAGAAGATCAGAGTTAGCTGTTAAACCAATTACAATAACTTGGCTATTTATCTAAATGAACTTAAACCAAGCAGGTGGCAGCAAGAGTGAGAATTTGTCTATGTGTGTGTGCACATATGTGTGTGAGTGTGTTCTTCTGAGGCTCAGGTGTGAGATGCAGACGTGTGAGGTTCCACTGAGTGAGCACCATGACACAGAATAGTCTCTGTGCCCTGAGCTTGCCCCGTATTTACATTATTAAAATGAGACGGGCATGCAGGGAGGTGACAGAAGGCACAACAGGGAAATCAGGGCCCTGTCAGAGCTGTCACTTGCTCCACTGGCCAAAGGGCCCTGACCCCAATCCTATCCACTGCAGGGGAGGAGAGCGAGACGTGGAGTGAGAGAGAAAGAGAGAGATGGTGATAGGTAGAGAGGGGTGGACAGATGCACAGGCAGGGAGAGGAGGGGATGACGGTGAAAGATGTGTGAGTATAAATATATATTGAGAGACAGAGAGCTTGCCTTCGCCCTCACAGACATCGATGTGGCATGAACCGAAAGCATCTGAATATTCTTTCTGCCTGCCTGGTTATGGATAACCGCGGGCTGTAAAGGGGGGAGGTGTCACTCTTTCTGCTTCCACGATGACAACTGAGACCCATTCTCCCTGAGTCACTCTAAAATAGATGCAAAGTTATCTGATATCTCGAGACATCCTTGCATATGAATGCCTCTCATTCTCGTAAGCATTACTGCTCACTGAGGGTGAAGAAAGTTTCCAGACTGAGATTTCAGTGTCAGTAAAGGAGTGGTCTGATGTATATAGTTGACTGTGCTGCCTCAACTGTAACACCGCAATGCTGTGTGCCACCCTCTGTGTTGTAATGAGGAGCATGGCCTTCCAGATGAGAAAAACACCCGTGTGCACACAGAAGCGTGCACAGACAAGCATGGGAGTGCACACACACACACACACACACACACACACATTCAAAGCGCTCACAAAGAGCCCTGACACGATACTCACATCCTGCTCGTGTTCATTTAGCTAAATGGCCGCACAGATAAAAAGCAGGTATGGCTGGGTGTGCGTAATGCAGCTCAGAGTGGAGGCTGCATGGTCTCAACCTGCTGGTATGCACAGACCTGCATGGGAGTCGCTGTTTTTAGCCTTCCGCATTTGCATTCATTATCCTACTTCTTCTCGCAGGAAAAGCATTTGCAAAAAGGTTATTCACTCCAGACCTTGACTTCTCTGCCTCGCTCGTCAAGGCTTTGTCACACAGGTCGTTAACCCGACATGAGCAAAAAAAAAAAAAAGAAGAAGAAGAAGTCTCATATTGTTCGTTTGTTTGCTTATATTCAAATATGTCATCTACAGCCAAGAGGAGAAGTCAAAATGAAGAGTTAATTTGCGAAATCAGATACATGCTATTGCTAAAAAAAATGAACCCAATGTTGAATGTTATGCTTCACATAATGTGGTTCCAAAATTTTGTCGTAAAAGTCAATATCACTCATGCTTTAGCTCACTAGTATGATTTTTTGATTGATTTTACCTGAAAAAAAGTGAATATAATGTGAAATATATGTTTCTGCAAACAAAAAAATTAGGTTTTAATTGTAAATAAACCAATTAGGCTTGAAATTAAATAATTCACTAATAATTATAGATGCCAATGGTGATAATGACAACTGAGCGATAATGACAGCCCCTTCTGCAGTTTCCCATTGTTTATATTCTGCCTTCAAAGTGTGCAACCCGGTCACCAGCTTATCTTTTCCTCACTTGCACAAGCTACCTCTTCAGCAGCACTTTGATTGCAGCTCTGTATCTAGGCTGATTTCTTAGAGGCTAGAGTTCAGCGTGGCGTGGAAACTCATTCTGTTTGGAGTGTGCTACCGGCCTCACACATGAGCTGAACGAATTTATTATCTTGATCTTGTACTGTCCAGTAAACATCTTGAATTACCCTCTATAAGGCTGTACCAAACATATAAAACCCCAGAGATAAGTCATGTAATATCTAAGTGATATATACGTAATGGAATATTATCTCAAGCTGTTGATTGTCAAGTATCTTGTTTGCTGCACAGGTCAATATGATTGTTTAATTATAGCCAATGTGTCATGGGGATGTTCCTTAACGTGATGCAGCACCACTTCCCCTGTCATGTGCTGTGATTTGACACATACCCAGTCTATTACATGCAGCCAGGAGCTGTAAACCTGATTTCTGCCACTTGATTGCCTGACAGCAAGTCAATATTTACCCGTACAGACTCACAGGTTGTGTTTGCTGTGTGTGTGTGTGTGTGTGGGTGGGTGGATGAGGGAGACAGAAAGAGAGAGAGATTAAAGTCTACATAGAATTTAAAGACCGGCGGCATACAGACAGTCAAGATGTTGAAGCGTTGTGCCTCTGTTGCTTAGAGCTGCGCAAGAACAGGGTGGAGAGCCTAAGATTTACCTGAACGTCAGGGCAGAGGCGTCTGGTTTTACTGCCTCTTATTGCTTCCTTTTTTATTCCAGACTCTATGATACAAGGAGGGATACGTGTCTTTTGGGCAGCAGGTGCACCACATTCCTGCTGTTATTGCTTCTCTTACTGTCGCCGTTTTGGGACTCCCAGTTCCAGGCTCCTTGTGATTTGTGATTTCAGGTCAAATTTGTACACCTTTTAAACTCTTGCAGGCAGTCAGCCGTGGCTGTATTCAGGGATGCCAAGTTGTTTCTTTTTTCCCTGTCTACAGCAGGGCTTCTCTTTCAGCTGCCTTTATTCCTCGGCCAATGGTTAAACGCCTTCCAAGACATGATGTCTGGCTCAGCCCGAGCAGGGAGGTGAGAGGCTTTATTGGAAGGGTCAAAACAAAACCATTAAAGTCTGTCTTGCTCTGCATAAGGGAAAGACTAGCCCTGTCTCCCCTAACTCGGTGTGTGTGTGTGTATGTGTGTATGTGTGTGTGTGTGTGTGTGTGTGCATGGTCCGAGATGTGAGTGGTGGTTTCTCCTTGGTGACAATATTTCCTTTGGCGAGTGATTTCAAACATATGGTGCTGCATGAGTAAGACTAACTGGCTGGCTTTTCCCAACTGATCTAATTAATACTCATTTTACGCCTTTCACAAAAAAAACATACATAGTAATAACAGTGCTAATGTCCTCTCATTGAGGAAAAAGCCAAACTTCGCTCCCATTTTAAAAAGTTACTGCTTGGCTGGCAGGCCATGTATAACTTTGCATTGCCCTACCGTAATGAATTGTGGCTCATTACAATGATGTATAAAGAACCTAAATCATTGAGGGAGTAGCTTTTGGACTGCAGCAGATTGCCTGCTCATGGGAACAAGCTGGAAAAAAGAAGCAAGTGTAATGGCTATTTTTTCTGGCTCACAAAATATTTAAGAAGTTAAATCTTAATTTTCGGGTATCACCCTCTTTGATTATTTTCTATGAATCATGCATAATTTCTTCCTAAAAGCACTTATAAAGTGATATACATGAACCTCCTGCTTCACGCCATTCTCTGCTTTTTTCAAGCCCTTAAGAACATCAACGCAAACATCTTTTATCATCGGGCTCAGGATCCAAGTGGCTGATTACTGGCACTGTGAAATCCTCTCTTTTGTGTTCTCTTCACACCCACAGGATGTTCAGAGCTGTGGGATGTTATAAAGGAATTGGCTGCTGGAGCCAAAGTCAGACTCTATAAACCTGCTGATGAACCCAGTAAAGCCCAGAGAGGAGCCAGAGCTCAACCGCGAAAGGTTGTTAGCTACTAATTGCTACATTTTCAGAGACCATTCATGATATTAAACTCTGGTGGCAGAAACCAGGGATGCTAGGCTAATTAGTGTGACATTGACTTGTCACTTGTCCCGCAACGTTCCCAGGGTAGAGAGTGTGTGTGCTTGTGTGCGTGTGAGACTGAACCTGCATGTTCAGCATGTACGCAGCGTTTCAGTGATGTTTTATTTAGCTTTCGGCCTCTCCATGCCAGGAACAGCTGGCAAGGGGTCGATTTTCATTGTTTCCCACTCAGGCTGGGGCCACTGTCCTTATTGGGAGGGATTATGAAGGCAGCATTCGTGGGATTTTCCCCTCCTGTTGGCATCCGCATGTCCACGAAGCCCCTCTCAGTTGGGACCCAGAGGAAACCTTGCATAAGGCCTAATGAGCAACGGGAAACGCTCCAGCACTCCTCTAGCCTTTAATTTCCACCTCAATACTGAGCAGAGCACGCCCCAGCCCTTCTCCTAGCCTCATTAACATGTGTATTCTCCCGATTCAAAACACCAAAGGACTTCCTTTGGCCAGGTGCTTCCCTCTTTTGCCCCTCCAGCCCTGGTACTGTTGATCCAGTCACACGTCCCTGTCTGAGCTCTACCACTATTAATGGTGAGTCATGATGAGGAGGTAGAATTAAACTTTCTCACGCCTTCAAAGTGGCAGACAGTGCAGACTACTCGTTTTATAACGTCTGCAGTGCTGGCAGGTGAACGTCTTTGTCCCCAAAATGCAGCTTAGAAATCAGATGAGATGATAACTAGGGAAGAGAGACACTTATTTTTCTTCATGGTTTTGACTTTTGTTCAGCTTGAAGAGGAGTGTCCACATGTGAACTCAGTTCCTTAACAGTGCTTTGATTGTGTTGTTTATTAAGGCTCTGATATGAAATAAAGCTCCCTTGAGTGTCTTCTGTTCCAATATGATATTAAGATGGGTGAGTCCTTACAAGAGCTGGAGAGCAGCACACTCACTCTTGTAGTCTGTACTGGCATTTGTGCTTGTACTCTGAAATTCATTTGAATATGTTTTATAGTGAATATATCAAGAGCAGGAACTTATATAAACAGTCAGTCTGGAACACTTCACAAATTTGTGTGTCATCTTTTTGCAGGGCCTATGCTAATTTTTGACATTACTTCCTATAACTGTAGTTTTGCTTACAACTATAACTTTGCTGATATAAGCCGAAAAGAACTAAGTTCAAAACTGGCAGTATTGGCACAAATTATTTGCCAGCCCCATGCTGAAATGATCATTTTTGAAGGGAGATTTTGGAATATGCACAAAATCTAACGAGTTTGCCTGAATGCAATTAAGCATTTTTACTTGAGTAATTTTCTAGACTTAAAAAGTGAGTGCCCTTACTCTGTCCTTAGTAAAATAAAAAAAAAGATGTAGCCATACTTTTACTTGGACGAAACATTGTTAATGTTTCTTCTTGGATCATTTTGCTGCACACACATTCTCATAATCACTGCTGATGCAGTCAAACTGGTCAGGCCTTTGGGAGGATATAGCCATCTGTCTGAACCACTTGTCCTGTCTTTTCACATTTTCAAATTCAAGTCAGTCTCTCCTTAGTGAGTGACAGTTTCCCCAGTCTAAAACAAGTTGAATAATTTCCACAACATATTTCAGCGGGATGGAAGATTTTCTTCCCATGGGGTCTGTCCAAGTCAAATATACTCATGAACTTGGAAAACTCTCACATCAAACAGCAAGATGTTGCAAACCAAGGGAAATTTGGTAAACACAACACGCCCTGGCTGTGAGAGCTGTGAGAGCTGCGCGGCTGCGGAGGCAGAAAGGAGTTAGTCTAGAGGCTTCTCTGATTATAGTGGTGTGGCGGGGTGACCTTATTTCCTAAGGGTGAATGGGCTGTCACTACCTGGAGGCTGCACAAGTGTTTGATGCCCTCAGCCACACACACCCAAAATTTAACAGAACATCTTTTAAAATGAGATGTAAAAAATATATGCTGTGAATATATGCTGTGAGCCATGCCAGCGAAAGGACCTCACTTTTGTAAGATGAAATAGAGAGAGGGGAATAAAAAGAAAACAGCCTAAGGGTAATCATTCTGTAAGTATTAAGAACTTGACTTGGGTGATTGGACATGGTGTGAAATGTTCACTGCATGTGGTATTTACTCTACTCTACTCCACAGTTTGATTTGCTATTGCAATTGATCGTGCAGTAGTTACTGGGCGTGCCTGTGCAGCTGTTGTGCTGTCTAATTAGCAGGGTATGACCGATGACCCAGGACAGGATATGATGCCTACCTGCCTCTGGAGCTTTTGTAAACACTTGGGTGTGTTTTTCCCTTCGATCATTTGCTGCTTTACCATAGGTCAAAAGAAAAACACGTCAAGGCCGTCTCTCCAATCACTTAAAGTACTGTAGGCCATGTCTCTCGTTGCTATTTCAACAAGTTATTTTTAGTAACGTCTGTGATCCAGTGGTTTGTAATCATGTGTGGACCTATACTTAGCGTGTGTGGTTTCACAGGCCATAATCAGATGATAGACATGTCCTTTATCTTGTCTGATTTCTATCTGTCTGGTTTGATTAACAAATAGTTCAAAGTGCTGGGAAGCTTATGGCTGGGCTGTGACGGTAACAAGCTTCAGGAATAGGAACCTGTGAGCACTATTATGTGTGCATGTGCGTGTGTATTTGTGTGTGTACTCAGACAAGGCAGGATGTCTCAATACAACACCTTGGGAATTGCTACTGATACACACTCAGCCTCTCCTGTCTGTTGCCGATGTAAGTGTTAAATTTCATCACTCAGCAAAACATTTGCTCTACATTTCTCTTGCCCAACGCTAACTTTTAACTGGAGGGTCATATTTAATGTCTGTAATTCTGTACAATATAGTCACACCTCAAAAAATCGGCATCTTAACAAGGCATTTAAGTCTCGTATTAATTGTTGAAATTTTTATGCCAGCAAGTGAAAATATGAGATAATCCCTCTTGTTTCCAATGCTAATCATTTTTTTTTATCCAGTTTCATTTCTTGATACTGGTGGGCTGATCTGGCTTATTCTGTTTAGTTTCAACCTATTTATACTATAAAAAAATACTGAAACAAGTAAAACTGCATTGGAAACAAGAGACATTACCTCATCTCAATGGCAGATTTTTTCACTTGTTTTAGGAAAAAGATTCAAAGCCTGAACATGAGATTAAATGAGATGGAGATCGTGTCAGCATTATATATAAATAAAAATTATAATTTACATGCTCAATTCCTCATAAACTAACATCATAGATATGCAAAAGTGCACTTATCTATCGTTCCGATTTTGAATGTTATGCTATCTCCCTTCCTTTCTGCCCTATCCGGCTTTCTGCTCCATGCTCCCCTTTAAACCCACCGTCCCTCTAAGTCAGTCTTTCTCCCTCTCGCCTCTTCCCTCAGCTGTTCCATGCCCCTGCTCCACTGGGATTGATACAATATTTTCCAACCTCAATTAGCAGAGAGCGTGTTGACTAATTCCAACTGTTTTTGCACCTGAGAGGTTGGGAGTTGGGGCTGGAAAAACTGAGTGGGGTGGAGGTGAGGGCTGGGTGTAGCAGGCAGAGCTGTCGGGGCAATGCAGCCGTGTCGACAGAGTATGAGGGCAACACAGAGGACAGAGGAAGGGTCGGCCAGACTTCTGGACAGCTTTCATGCAGGCTGCTTTCAGGTTGAGCCGCGGGGACGGAGCTGAGCTAAACAGTGCTTTCCCATCTTGCACAAGCACAATGGAATCACACAGAAATGCTAATACAGGCAAGAAAATAGTGCTATATCTCCAATGTATGTGTCTGTGTATGTGTCTGCTTAGTGCGCGTGGATCTCTTCTGTATGTGTTTGTGAAGGCATATGTATATTTGCAGCATGCAAGCATGTCCGTGCATATATTATAAATTAAGGTACATATTTTTTTTTAGCTTTACATCAATTACATCACACGATTCAAAAATATCCTAAAAAAAGATATTCTCTCTTTTCTGTGTGATGGTTATACTTTTGTTTCAAGTATCTGTGTCACTGGTCTAGTCATTAAATATGTATTACTTCCTCCTTGTCTTCCGTCTCCAATCTATAGCATGATGACAGCATCAGTATCAAGGAATTCTGTAGGTCAGGAAGCTTTAAGTCTGCTTGAAAGTTCCTTACGCAATGGTAACAGCGGCTGCTTCACACAGAAACTGAATGAGACCTCAAAATAGCCCTAAACCAGATCTGCCCCATACCGAGGTACAACCACAGATTGACCACAAGGTCCATTTTCTTAATTTTGAGGCAAAGCCTAGATGACCACTGGTCTGGCTCAGCTCAGGGTGCAGGTACACACCCTTGCTCTCTGTGAGCAGAGAGAGATTCGTTCTTTCCACCAAAGGAAATGAGAGGATGATGGCTAAAGTGTATGAGGGCATTACATTTAAGGGGACTGCTCTTTTTCACAGAGAACCACTGTAACCCACTAAGCATTTCTGACATGACCATGGAAAAGCAAAGCACAAATTTCACAATCCGCAGGCATCACTTTTGCTGCCTTCCAAAGACGAGAAACACTTGTTTCAATTTAAATTCCAACATGTTGCCAATTTGCAATTGCTACCACTCTTCCAACATGAATTCTGAAGTGTCAAATTCAAGCAGAGCTTGGGAATAATATTTTATTATGGTGGCTGACATATACTACCACTAATATGAAAATATTAAGTCCTACTACTTGGAGAGGCACACAGGTACAAATTTAACACAGTGATAATTCACCTCAACTTGAATTTATACCAAAGTGTGTGTGGTTTAAAAGATTCTGCCAGGTGACTAATCCCAGCAGGTTAACAAATGTCACCCAGTCTGCAGCTTGGAGCTTGAAACGGTGGCAACAGACTGACTGGCCTGTTGGCTGGGCACAGCAGCTGCTCCTGCCCCCAGTAGCTGCATGGAAAAACTCTGACTCATACACTCGTATAAAAAGGCATTAACGACCAAATACATAAATATAACCGTCAAAGACATAAACGTCTCCGAGGGCCATCCAGTCAGTCAGTCAGTGACCAACGGGGAGGGAGGTCAGCTCATGACCAGAGTCGGCTCGTCTGACCTGGTCAAGCATCTGAAAGACACCCATTGATGGAGGAACTGAAGAGGCATAGCTGCACTGTGAACAACCTCTTCTCAGGTGTCCCATACCCATAGACTGTGTATAGACTACAGGCCTACAAATAATCTATCGGGGATACAAGTGCACCGCTACACACTGAGTGCTGTGATCACACTGGGAGGTTCTGCCCTGTCTGAGCAGGTGCTGAGAGGTGTGATGTGTTATGGCCATGGGAGATCCATGCTGATAGGAATTTCTAAAGAGAGATTTACTGCTGTGTATATGGCTTACAGAGAAATGTGGTGGAAAACTCTGACTGTTGTCAGTAAATCATGTCAGTAAAGAAAGCCCCAATACACCTGCTGGATACAGATGTGAGGCCGACTCACTGCTTCAGCTTGAAGCTGTCACCATGTGAACATGCATGCACACCCATGGAATTGAACACATGCACTGCACTGCAGATATCCACTAGTAGACACTCACGGACACACACACACACACACACACACACACACACATGCACACCCCAACACATACACACAGGGAATCAACTCTCCTCTCAGCAGTTTTAATCAATAAGAGTTAAATTGACCGTTGCATCTTCTGTAATCATTACTAATCAGGCTTAGCCTGCGTAAAGCTGTGAGCAAAACAAGCTGACTGTCTGTGGCTTTAGATTTGTTAGAAGAATGTGTTTCTATCTACATCTGTCCCTTACAACTGGTGCACTTTCAACACAGTTTTGACAAGTTAATCCCCAGTGAAACTGAAGCTTTTTTCCCAAGCCCAGTTTGCATGCCCAACTGATGCACAATGTCTTTCCTCGAGTCAGCTTTCTTGTAAACACAGTGCTGGCTTTCCCATGAGGAGACTGAATCCACACTGGAGTATTCCCTTCTTACCTAGCAACGCGTCTCTCACACTCTAAACACAACACAAATAGCTCAGCATTGATACAAGACTGATATAACCACAGGATACCCCCATGAACTGCTATAAAAGCACACAGATAAGAAAGTCCAACCATAAAAAGAAAATTGATAACGTCACGGGGCATCCTACTCCCTCTCTGTCACACATTAAAGATACAGTGCTGTGATTTTCTCTGG